>CAUHTR010000615.1:0-116020 GCA_959609185.1 Schmidtea polychroa | reverse complement strand
NCCATCATTATTACTGAAACATGTGATTTTATACATATTATGTTCTCTTTGGGAGGAATGTATCACTTTACACTTATAATTATACAAACAGCATTCAAACTTAATAAAAACTAAAAAATATGTTAAAAATTAAACATATCTGACTAGTCCAGGTGATAAATAATATTGTTTCCCAATTATATTGTTTCTCAGACGCAACGCAACTACAAAACAATTCCAAATACCTGAAAATCTTGGTACTGATTCTCAAAATGTCGATAAGTTGATTTGTAAATTTACTTTTTTACATTTATTATTATAAACCCGTGAGCTCGCTCTGTAATTCCGTGCATGATACACTACTCATAAAAAATGAGCACATAAACGCGTTTGACTTTGTAATCATTTTACTAGCTAAGATTGAGTGTTTAGTGTGACAAAACTTTGTTAGAAATTTCAAAGCATGTTGTGCACGGCCGTACAAATTATTTGCGGCGTTTAAAAGGTTAAATAAATGTTTTCTCAACTTTCATTTGTTTATTTTTCATAATTATAATTATTCATTAAAAATTTCTTTTAGGTTCCCCAAATTTTATTTGCCCATAGACACGTTAATACTGTCTAAATATAGGGCCAAATAAATTCAAGGTCAATATATACACAGAAGGGAAACAAAAAAACTCAATACAATATCAAACAATAACCTATCTGATCCCATCGTTACATTGAACATTTGACTATCCTTGTTATTCTATTAATTGTTTTATATTATTCAATTTCTGTTGTTTTTATATTATTCGGTGTATTTAATAATTATTTAATTAATATAATTAATAAATTTATATTTTTATTTGATCTTATTTGTGTAGGAACATAAATTTAATTCGTACAATATGTTTATTGAAAGCGACACCAAATTGATAGGTCATAGAAATATCTGTTCCAGCAGTCATGGCTTCCTTGACAAATTTGATACCTGATCTGACGATTGTACCAAGAGTGTTAATGAGTTCATCTTTGGTCATACAGAATCCAGTATCGTACAATATTAAAGTATCTCGAATAACTTTAATCATTAGCTCCTTTTGGCTACCCAAGAACCTTTTCAAGAGCATTTGAAATCAATCCTCTAAGGAAGATTTCTTTGTTTGAATAAAAAAGGTTTTGACGATCAAGCTCATCAACTGAAAGAGCTCAGCTTGGAAATCTAAGGTTTCAGCTTCTCGAATGTTTGACATTTTTTTAATAGATTTTAATAAGAATTAACGGTGACGATGTTCGAAAGAAGCACGAATCTTATATTTTTGAATATTTAAACAATCATTTTGATTTTATTAATTTAATAATGTATTTTATATGTTATTATTAAATTGATATTAATTGATATTTATTAATTTGCAAGTCAGAGGCGCTACAATTTGTTTATTTTATATTTTTTTCTTTTCAATCTTATCTGTACATTTGACTTTTTATTTAATGACAAAATTATATTTTATTTGGATTTTAGGTTAAATTGATTACACAAACATTTTAATAATGTTAATATAAATTATTATTTAGGATAAATATTAAAAGTTAATTAATCAAAAAGCAAAAAAAAAGAAAAAAATAATTCCATTGTTAAATTTTAGAAAAACAGATGAATTATTTAACATAAATTTAATTACCAATAATAATCTAAAATATATGCACGCAATAATAATATAAAAAATAAATTACAGCTTACAGTAACTATTTTAATTTACATAATTAAAACCAGGAAATAATTAATAAAAATATTATATTTTGATGATAAAAAAATGATAAAAAATCAGTACAAATACTTTGTGCTTCTTCATTATTTTCGCTCAAACTTTTTACCTTGATTTCAGAAAACTTGCAGGATTAATCTCCACGAGATTTTAATCATAATTAGACAGACAGAAGCGCCTCACAAGTTAAATTTTTGCAGTCAGGTACACAATACGCATAACACAACATATAACAATAATATAGCATCCATTTTGTAAATTTTGATTTTAATTATCTGATCTGTTATTTGAGATTGCATTTCCCCCTATACTAATGTATTAATGAACAATTTTATAAAGAAGCAAACTGTGGAAATCTAGATGAGTGATACTGGAAAGTATGAAGATTTAATGAATCAAAAGTGAAACCGTATAAATCCTATTTTCTTTTCTCACAATTTCAATTTAGTTGCTAGATGTGTTCCCACCAGATAAATTTCGATACCTCTTCCTAGGAAAGTAAAATTTCAAGGTAAAATACATCATTTTAAGATCAATTTCAGGTCATTGAATTCACTTTTAAGGATCCCAATTTATGTAGGACACTTTAAAGTTATCTTAAGGTCAAAAAATTTGGAAAAATAATAAAATTTAGAGTAACATTAAGTCAGCAAATATAAAAATAAGTAGGTCATATAAAATTCTAAATATAAATAAATCAGGTAAAACACAATAATTTAAAATATAGTAGGTCAAGGTTAAGATTTTAATTTTAAGTAGATCATATATACATTTATATAATTAATTAGGTTAAATATATAAATATCGTTTTGGTTGGAAACAGCTTTGAATATGTCTCTTCCATAACTTCATTTATTGCATTTCTATACTCAAACAAGATGATATCATATTAGTCAATGTACCATTGAATCTTTCAATTTGTCTAATTGTTTTTGAATGGTAATGTTTTAGAATTCCAAAAGACTGTGTAATTTAGATAAATTACTCTGAAAATTGTGCATTGATCAGTTAGTAGTTTCTTTAGACCTCCGCACCTAAATATCATATTTTCATGAAACACTATGGAAATTGTTTCTGCTTTTGTGTTTTGCATTGCGTAACCTTCAGACCACTTTGTTAGATAATCATTTAAAACCAGAATTTATTTATTATATTCACAGTTTCAGGTATTGGTACAGTTGGAGGACTTTGGAGACATAAGATTTATTATCAACTAAAGTAGTGATAATTTCTCAGGAAGAAACATTTATATTGTAAGTATCTTGAGAAAGATGCATAATACATGCATAATACAATATCGCACCTTTGACATTTAGGCACACATTACTTAATATACAGTCAATCAAATTCAACATGCATAAATATTTTATTATTTGCAATAGGTTATCCTACAGGTACAACAATATCCAATGCTGTCATTTCTATTTGTGCAGAGGGAACTAGAATTGGATTTAGTGGAAATTTTATTTTCTTTCCCGTGTTTTGATTTAGAAATATTTACAGGTGTTACACCATTGATTTACAAATTTGTTTCATTGTTCCGCATTAATATTTTAATTGTCTTTTACTTGTTGTCCTAAATCTGCACTAAATGAGAAATTACTGGTAATAAATTAATTAATTGTAGCGTTTATTCCATGTGGAATTGCTATATTGTACGTGGACTTTCACGTCACTTGATTTAACTTTCTATAATCAACACAAAATTGCAAGTCACCCTTTTCTTTTTAACAACCACTATTTGTCAATCTTGAATGTTAGTATTTTGTAAATTTTTAAAAATAAATAATTTTGTTTAAATAACCTGTTAAAAAGTTTAAGTTTCAATAAAGAATTGATTATCGAAGGAATTTTATTTTTATATTTTTTAGTATTATATATCAAGGTTAAGTTTAAAATCAATGAACTATTACCCTGAAAAGGTTCCCCAGTAGAGGAGTGTTGCTTGTGTTTTATCTTCCCATAAAGAATCAAGAGATGTTCTTCATCACCCGACAAGCTCGCTTACATTTATATAATATATTACTTTTGATTTTGGTAGTATTTTCATTTATTTTCATTACTTTAAATCAAAAATATTTATCTTTCTATGTAATGCAAATTTTCGGTATTGCCTTTATCAAATGTTATTAAATTAAATTAAATATAATTAATTGTATTTAATCAAATAATTAATAACCTAATTAATAACAATTTCATTACAACTAGAACTGAAGAAAAGACTTTTACCCCAAGGAAATTATATAAAATAATTGATAAGTTGCAATATTTAATTTGAATAATTAGCCTACTTGATAACATGTTTGGGCAATTGATTTTGCCAAATAAACAACCATTTTGTTCCTCGCCTCCTCGCTTGAGTGAACAGCTTGGTTGGCACTTGTGACAAGATGTTGAATGTCTGTACCGGTGTGGTTATAACATAGAAGTTGCCAAATCAGTCTTGGAAAGTAGAACATTATACATTGAACACCCAAAGCAAAAGGCACCCATTGATAATAAACTGAATATATTTAGTATTTCGTTTTAAAAATTTTATTACTAATAATAATAATAATAATAATAATAATAATAATAATAATAATAATAATAATAATAATAATAATAATAATAATAATAATAATAATAATAATAATAATAATAATAATAATAATAATAATAATAATAATAATAATAATAATAATAATAATAATAATAATAATAATAATAACTGTTTCGACAAGTCAGAAGGGGAATGACTTCTCCCTCTGACTGGCTGTATGAATTCGGCCTCACATCTGTGTGCGGTTGTGATGATTATTGTGTCAAGCACACAGACGCGAACGGGGTCGTTTTTTGTTGTTTTTATCGCGTCTGTATGCGCGTAGTTATAAAAATTGGTGTGCGCACACAGACTCGGAATAGGTTTTTTTTTTAAGAATGCATTTGGAATTGTGGGTATGCATTTTTGATTATATTGTTCGAATTGATTTTTTGGAATTAAGTTTCTGGAATTGGGCTATCGTTACGCCATTGCTTCGTATTGAGACAATTTGAAGAGATATTTATGCTTTCGAAACTTCTATTAATGGCGTCATCGCTAAGAGAATTATCGAAGAATTTGGAGTCTTGATTTCAAAAGATGGTCAACCTCGAGATCATGTTTTTTAGACTTATAAACTTGGCGTCAAGCCAGTGATAATCAATAAAAATAAAGACTTGCTTGATTTTTCTCAATTTGACTCTTTCAATAATAATAATAATGTTGGGTCTTCAATTAAATAAATATTTATGTCGGTGTCTCTGACTACACGTGTTCTATAAAAAGCAATTAGACAAACAATACCCAACGGATATTTATATTCAAATTCTATAGTGCAATATACAATTCTCAAAATTTGAAAGGTCTATTCCGAGACTATCCGATAGGTCTTGCTGTGACCCCTTTAGTTCAGCATGTTTTACTATAATAATCACCTCTTTTCTTTAATTCTTTGACTTAACTTGATCCTTTATTCTCTTCCTTTAATCCTATATTCTGACTTTAATCTTCCATTTAATCTTAATGTCAAATTGTTTGCTCCTATCTGAGGCAAAATATCATTGGTTTCAAATTTCTACTTGACATATTTAGTGGTTTAATCCATTTGATTAATGATCCTCTGCGGCTTTCTTTCATGTTCTCTTCGTATAACAATATCATTAATTGCCCTAGCCTGCGTCTTCTTTATAACAATCGTTTTCCATATCTTCCCATTGATTATGCTGTCTTGATAATTGTACTTCAAATTCCTTTTTGTTTGTTTTTTTTATTGTTTATCAAACTCGATTTTTCTTTAATTAATTAATTAATTAACAATTTCCTCTTTTTTTCCATTCCATTGGTTTTAGATCCTTTCCAAATGTATTGTGATAAATTCATTATTACCATGTACCTTCCTCATGTTTGATTTACACCTGACCCGTTTTTCAGGTTCAGGTTTGATAATTTATTGATTTTGTAATTTCGCGTCTTCCATTCGACTTTTAATTACCGTATATACTCGCGTATAAGTCGAGTAAATTTTAAGAGGTTTTGAAGTCCTAAATTGGAAACCCGCGTATAAGTCGAAGTAATTTAATAAAAAAAAATGTTTAATGATTTCATTAAAAATTAATTTGTACGTTTTTTGAACCGCATATAAGTCGAAGTGGCTATTTTGACTTGAAAATTTGATGTAAATTTCTCGACTTATACGCGAGTATATACGGTATACCATTCTGATTATACCAGATATTTCTTTTAAGATAATTTAATTTTGTAACCCAACAATAAAAATAATTGTTTCGGTGGAATTGTGTTGAAATGCAAACATCTAGAATGTACGGCATTTCTGGTATTGTGTAACTATTGTATGGTTAAATTGGATGTGGAGCTAGCAATGCTAGATGATTCACAAATAGTTTGTTGTGGAAATGAAAAGGACATCAAATTCCTGAGAATAGAGAGTTAACAGAAAGTCATTAAGAAGATTTAAAACCGCGATTCGCGAAAGAGCAAGAATTGATAGAAAATTGCCATGTTTATTTAATTATTAAAATTAATACAAATAAATAATTTATTTGTTTATATAAACAATTTTTTACATGTAAATAATTAATTAGCCAATGTAAATGTCACTTAGTATAAATAATGATAAAATCGGAAATAAAATAATTCACAATTAATATATAATGTAACGGGTACGGAGGCAAAATTAGGAATATTTTCAATTAAATATAGTGTATACTAAAAATATGGTTTTCATGTAAATGAAAAACATAAAGAATTCTGATTGGTCCAAGTGTTGATTGCGAAACATTTCATTATCCTGAAGTCATTATCTGTGTCAGAGCATTCATGGTTGAGTTGCTACTGCGTCAGAGATTTTTTGGAATATGAATTCTGAGAAGGGGAAAATTTTCACCGTTAAATATTCGTGATTGAGGGATTCTCACAGTCTACCATCAAATCACTTTTTACAAAGGGACAGAGTAACTTAAGATATTTCGGGCTCTTGTAGACATCACAAGAAACTGTCCAATTCTCAACGTGGTTAAGTCTGTCAGTGGTTGGCGAATCTCAAAGGTGTTTCCTTACTATATGAAACCCAGAAGTATGACATTTGAGAAAAGACGATGCGCAACATTATGTCTGAGCGTGGTCTTAAATTCTGCAATCGACAGACCCTATATTAAACTCAAATGCGATTATCTTCCAGATAATGACCATTTCTTTACGGCTGACATTTATACATACGCAGAAGAAATTTCCGGACTGTTGCGTTTCTGAGGATGCCACCACGTAGGGAATTTATGGGGTGTATGACAAAGGACTGGGAGGCAACTTCCATCCCTTGATTGCAACAGAAGATCGAAAATACGTTCGAATCAATGGATCAAGGTGAGTTACGAGCTGATTTTCTGACTATCTAGAGACGCTTGAGAGCTGTTAATCGAAATGGTCAATTTCCATTGTTTAATGGTTTGAATTTACTTGTTATGACAATAGGGAAAATCAAATATACTTTTCTTTTTGATTTGGTCTTTTTTGGTTTATATGGTTACATTGAAACTTATTCCAGATTTTGCCTCTGCGCCCTTTAGAATAATTAAATTAATTATAAATAAAGACTTGCGTATTTTTTTGTTTTCTAAAATTTCCAACTCCTGTTCAGTGGATGGAATTTTCCCATTGTAAGATATCGGTATTGTTCCTTGGATCCAACAATAGTTTTCCAAATAATTCAGTAAATTTAATCCTCCAACATCCGTCGACATGTAGCAAGAGATCGGTTTCAAAACGTATTGTTTAACCGTAACAACGAGGGTTGATAATAGCAAAACGATGACAGTGAAATGGAAATTGAATTTATCCGCAAAATCCTCAATTCCAGCATAACTTGTGACTTGAAACTTGCTGAGAAGGTCCAGAAATTCAAGGGCGACCATTCGAATGCAGGATTGTGTTAGAAATTTACAAAAGGGATTCTCATTTCCATAAAGGAAAAATTCAATTTGTGTGTTTAAATAGATATGGGGACATTTGATTGAAACAATTTCCCCATGCACACACTATTGGGATATTCACTAATTTAATCCATTTTTCTTAATGAAGAGCATTGATTTTATTCGTTTGATTTTCTACTAGGCAGCAATGACTCATAGAACTATTACAGACAGTCATTAAGAATTGGTAGTTTACATGGCAACGATATATAACAGGTGGCATCTAGTGGATTCTAAAATTAGAGGCTTCATAGACATTTCATTTGAATTTCATTTCCGTTAATCACCGATGCCATAGAACATTATTTCTAGTAATTATTTTATATTATATATTTTAAAATATATAGTCTAAAAATATTTATTATAATTTTCAAGTTTTATTTTTATTATTAAAAAAGAATAGCTATTGCTTTTTAGTTAAATATTATTGATTTTTATGAATTTATAATAATTATAGAACTTTCAGTGGAATATTAGAAGTTAGTGGGAATTAGACCATAAAAATAAAACAATAAAACAAGCCAATTGGGCTATCCCAAAAGATATAAGAATAATAATAACAATAATAATAATAACAATAATAATAATAATAATAAATTATTATAATAATTATTGTTATAATTATTATTATTATTATTATTATTATTATTATTATTATTATTATTATTATTATTATTATTATTATTATTATTATTATTATTATTATTATTATTATTATTATTATTATTATTATTATTATTAACTGCATAATAAAAAAATTTTGAAATATTTCATTCAATCCTTACATGAATTTGAGTTAAATAGCAGCTGAATCTGACAATTCTGAAACTGATCTGATCGATAAAAGTCCTTCAGAAATTCTCCGTGAGATTGAATTCTTTTGCTGTTGCATATTATTTTCAAAAAGAATATTTTAATTTAACAGTAAATTGTTGTGAATTTCAAATTTTCAAATTGTAATTGTTTTAATTATAAACTTTTGTTTTAATTATGGACAATGTGAAAAATGTTTTTTCATATATATTTTTAAAAATAATAATCATTGATAAATTTCAATATATATGCTTAACAATGTAATTAAAAAAATATTGCATTCAACAGTGAAAGTTTATATTATTTTGTTATTAAATAACGCATATTATATTAATTTTTGACACAGTGGATCAGTATTTCACAGTATTACCATTTGCTGTTATTACCATTTGATTGTAATTTATTAAATTATTATTATTATTATTATGATTATTATTATTATTATTATTATTATTATTATTATTATTATTATTATTATTATTATTATTATTATTATTATTATTATTATTATTATTATTATTATTATTATTATTATTATTATTATTATTATTATTATTATTATTATTATTATTATTATTATTATTATTATTATTATTATTATTATTATTATTATTAATAGTATGAGCATTATTACTATAATTGTTATAATTATTATTCCAATTTTTGGTACGATTGTTATTAGTATATTAATGTTATCAGTATTAAAATAATATTATTGGTATCAGAATAATTATTACTAATAAGTATATGATAACATAAGATGTTCAATGAAACGAAATAACTTTCGATTATGAAAATAATCCTTGTCGATTTCTTATAATAATCTTCGTATTTCCTACACCAACAGTTTTTAGCCGATGATACGCCAGATGTCACTAAGTGGTACGCGAAAAAATAAAAATAAATTATTTATTAATTGTATAACTTAAAATTTAACATTTTTACCATATTAATTTCAAAGATTATAATCGTCCATCATGCGTCTTGTTGTTTTAAATTTTCTAAAACTTCGTCTTAACATGCCCATCTTTTTTTTATTAGTTATTCTATGTTGAAACGTCACAGATCTACTTAAAAGAAAGCAAGAACCTGTCTAGGTAACTGCTAGCTCCGAATCTGACGAGACTTATACTTCAGACGCCAGAGGAGACACCAACGAGGGTAATGACAATCGTAAACAGTGTAAAATTGTTAGACTGTATGACGATAGTTACCTATCCTTTGGATTTGCAAGGTGTGGAGATGAAAATGATCCCCAACCTCAATGTGTCATCTGCATTGAAAAACTGTCAAATCATTCAATGAAACCATCTCTACTTCAATGCAATTTCAAAACTAAACATAAGCCAATTGATTTTATTTAACAAACAAAGATGGAAAATTCAACAATGTAAAAACAGTTTAAATTCGTTTACTACATTTAGCTCACAAGCATTATAAGCATCTTATTTGGTCAGTTTACAAATTGCACAAACAGGTAAACCGCACAAGATTGGTGAGAATCTAATATTGCCTGCTATCAAAGATATTGTGGCTTGTCTACTGGGAAAAAGCTGCAAAAATTATTGATTTGGTCCCATTGATTTTGTACTAAATTGGGAAACCTGCGTTGGGATATGCTTTGATGGGGCGGTTGCTATGACAGGAAAGGATGGTGTAGTAGTTACTCAAATCAAACAAGTTGCACCGGGAGCTATGTTCAAACATTGCAGTACCCACTGTGAAGCCTTGGGTCGCAAAGCTATGCCTGCCTGCCTTAAAACAGTTTTAGACCAATTGGTTAAAATAGTTAATTTTATAAAAGCACGGGCTCTAAATTTGTTTTGGGTAATTTGTAACGAAATTGAAATGAGCACAATAAACATCTTTTGAACATTGAAGTACAATGACTATCTCAAGAAAAGGTTCTATCTCGTTCAGAAGTTCAAATCTTTCTACTTGACAACAAATTTGAAACATCCCATTTACTTTTTGATGAATTGTGGTTAATGCGTTTGGCATATCTGGGGGATATTTTCTGGAAATTAAACGAATTAAATTCGAGTTTACAAGGAAGAAATATCACTCCATTTACTGTGAACGACAAAATAAATGCAATGGTGAAGAAGATTAAGCACATTTTATCAGATCTTGAGCAAACTCGTGTAGCTTCATTTTCTTCTCTGGAATCTTTTGTAGTAGAAAATGAACTTAGACTTCACATTGATTTGATTGAAGATATAAAAAACATAGCTCTCAGTTGATATTTGATTTCCACTTTTATTTCCCTTAACAGTTCAACGATAAAGAATGGATTCGAAATTCATTTTGGATGTACTATTGCCGACTGATTTTTCAATCTAGGAAAGAGACCAGTTTGATTGAGGATTGAAAAACGAATTCAAGATTCCATTCAGCACATATTATGTGTGAAAATGGTTTTTTAGTTATGCTTGCAATCAAAAACAAGTACAGATCAAAGCTTGAATTCGAACCAGATTTGCGTTTGAAATTTAGAAATATAAAACCAGATCTTGCTAATATATGATTGTCAAAACAAGCCCAGATGTCACATTAACGCTTTATAATAGTAATTTGATTTTCCCTTTTGTTGATAATTCATATTTTATTCTTTTTACTTAAATCCCTGGCCAAATTTTCACATCTCTCCTTCATTTAATTATAAATATAATTCAATTCTAATGAATATAATTTAATTCTAATTTTTATCTTTATTTCTATTAATTTATTTACTTATTTTATATTATATTATATTATACTAAATTATATGGTACAATAATTTAAAATATAAAAAAGACCACTTGTTTTAATAATCGAGAATGAAAAGCACGTTCAAAAAAATATATTACAACACAGCAAAAAGAGATGGATTACAGAAAATAAATTATACCAGAAATTCAGATGCAATTCGTCAACAAACACCAGCATTACAGTTCAATCAATATTACAATCAGATCAAATTTGTATCACTACAGCACAACAATTTTGTATTTAATAAAATTTGGGTTGTATTAATTATAGCGTATTTTGAAACCTCGATAATTGGTGTCAGAAGTGGGATTTATGACACCGGACGACGGTTGTTCCTATATCCTAATAATGATAGATCGAAAGACATGTTGGCTCGAAGCAATCCCTATTCCAAATATTACAGTCGCAACAGTGGCAGATTTCCTAGCATTTAATTGGTTCTTTCTTTATGGCATTCTGACAATCTTCATCACAGATCAAGACTGCCAGTTTGAAGCAGAGCTGTTCAATTACATGACAAATTCCCTCAACATCAAACTCCTAGCATCCCCAGACCAACGGTCTCGTATAATGTGCTCACCGCACTATCAAAGAATCACATTGCATTCTCTCTATTTCCTCAGGAAAGACCAAATCACTACCTTTTGTAATACTAAGATGGCACAATACAACTAATCGTTCTATTGAAGTATCTCCTACGCATTTCTGTTCGGCATGAATACATGAATGCAATCGGACCTAGAGACCGATTGAGACTCCTCGTTACATTCGACAAATCATGCCCGCAACCACTTCTTATCCTAAGTTCCAACCCTTCCTTCACATATTTAACATTGTACAAACCATACATCCCAAAGTCACTCCTCTCAGCTTCGCACGCCGACTTAAAATGCGTCGATACTTCAAACATGAAACCTCGCTATAAAGGACCTTTCCCGGTGATCAAGCTTTTTAAAAACACTGCTCAGTTATATATTCACGGTGCACCACGCATTATAAGCTTGAACCCCCTCAAACTTGCTCTCGTCCTAAATGATCAACACAATCTACCTCCCCACCTTTTGATAGGTTTTCACTAACTAATGTTTGTGCGCTTCGAGGATTGTCCATATTTTTCTGCGTATATCAGATAAAATTTGGAAATTATTTAAAATAGGTATAAATAAATATTTATTAATAATTAAAAATTGCTGACATTCTATTTATTAAATTTTAAATCGTTTAAATATTGATCTAATAAAATGAAACATTAAAATATTTATGCATTCTAGAGATGGACCTTTGAAAAATAGTTATAAAATTCTTCCACCGGTCTCAGATTCAAGTGCTTTTGATGAATTGGACATTGAATTAGATCTTGATTCCATCATAAACCGTCTTGTTGAAGATGGTCCTAAATGTTCAGATCGTTTAGAACTAGATTTAAATGAGTGTAGGGCATTGGCTTTGGTCGCTCGTGAAATAATATCAAAAGATAATCTATTACTAAAACTTGAAGCTCCACTGAAAATATGTGGAGACATTCATGGGCAGTTTTTGGATTTATTAAGGCTTTTTAATTTGGGTGGATATCCTCCAAAATCTCGATACTTATTTCTAGGAGACTATGTAGATAGGGGTAGAAGGAGTCTAGAAGTCATAAATCTCTTGTTCGCCTATAAAATCAAGTATCCTGAAAGTATTTTTCTATTAAGAGGAAATCATGAAACAGAAGTGATTTCTAAAGTTTATGGTTTCTATGAAGAAATAATAGAAAGATTTAATTCTCCTAAGCTATGGAAAGTAATAATGAAGACATTTTGCTGGTTACCAATATCCGCTATTGTAGAAAAAAGTATTTTTTGCTGTCATGGCGGATTGTCTCCAACACTAATGAAACATTCCGTTACAAGTTTATACAGAGAATATAAAAATTATAAAAGACCTTTCGAAATACCTAGAGAAGGGCTATTATGTGATATTTTATGGTCAGACCCCATGGATTCTCCTTCAAAAGGAATCACTCCAGTTGGTTGGAGACAAAATGAAAGAGGATGCTCTTGGCAATTCGGGTATGATATTCTTGAATCGTTTCTTAGCAAATTTAATTTGGATTTGGTTGTTCGAGGTCATCAAGTTGTCGAAGATGGTTATGAATTTTATGGAAACCGTCAACTGTTGACAGTATTTTCCGCTCCACATTACGGGGGAGAATTCGACAATGCTGGTGGAATTTTTTGCTTGGATAAAGATGATAAAGATGCTTCAGAAATAATTGAAGCAGGATTTTTAATATTGAAGCCTGATTACACTCTCGACAGTCAATGGAACTCACCGATAAAAGATAAAAATAAAAGGAAAAAGAATCGATTTCATTGAAAGTTCTTATTAAATATTATATTTCAATTATTATTATTTTTGATAATTTCTTTTAGAATTTATCTTAATAATTTGAAATGACATTTATTTTACAGCTTATTAAATTAAATGTTACGCACCATTTTAGCTGTTTTAAAATTATAACTTCAATTTTAACATTTATTGATTGATTGTTTATCTAATTTTTGTTTTTTTGTTTATCTTTTTAATCTGTTTTCTTTTAATATTTCAATAATTTTCATTGAGACGACAGATCAAAAATTTGTATTAAATAGGAAAATAAATTTTTAATCTAGTCAACGAAAATAAATGAAATATCTCTTGCTAATTAGATTTTATAAAAAGAAATATTATTATGTTTTTGTGATTTCCATTCAATTTCTAATGGCAGACTAATTTACAGTTTATTTGTCTTTCATAGATATCATGTAAGAAACTCGAAATTGTCAACTTTATGAACAGAATAAGGGATTTTACCACTCCGCCACCAAGTCACTTAATTTCTTTGAATTTTTACACAAAAACTAACTAATTATCAAAATTAATTAAAATTCGTAATGAGATTTGTGAAAGCAATTAACAAATAAAAGTAGATAATAAAATTATAAATTAAAATAATATATTAAATATGAATATCCAAGTTATTAATTGGTTTGACGGTAAATTAAATATATTTAAGAATGATTGAAAATTACAATATAAAATATTTATTGAATGCTTGTGTATGAATAATCCATAATCAATTATTAACTCATGCGTGCGAAAATATCATCATAGCTAAAAACAGAGATTGTTTAAATATGAGATTTTGTGTTGTGTTTAAAAATATAGTTTTGTTTTGCTTTGAAATATTATGGGTGTTAATAAATAAAGAAATCAGACATCAAATAAAATTGTATTTAGAAAATTGTAGTTATCTACTGTTTAGAAAATTATTTAAATTAAAATTATATAAAAATTAAACTATATTAAAAGTATCAAAAGTAACAACACAAATTTAAGAAAAATATACAAATTTTTTAATTAATAAAATTTTGTCACACATTCATACTTTTTGTTTATTATAATTTAATGTCATTTCAAAATCAAATAACTTTTTATCTTCAAATTATCAGATTAGTGAAGATCCTAAAATTGAAATCATACAAGGTAGACGCTTGAGCAATATTGAATACTTTGATAAAAGGATGAATTTAATTTTCTTGAAAATTTATAGAATCAGCATCAATGAAATGCTACTTAATTATTAATTGTCACTTCAATAAGAGAAAAGAATATAAATGAAAAGAATCTTCATCATATATGAAGAAAGGAAAAAGTATATAAGAGTAGCTATGTTTGCTTGAGCGTGGATACAAATAATCGCAAAATAAATACTTGGACGTTACTAAGTTATTTAGAATGAATTAAAACAAATGAGGAATTAAGTTCAATTATGACAACATATTTGATGATAGTAGGTAACATAAATCATTTCAATCACATAGGATAAATAAAAAGGTCCAAAAATTGAAAATTGGGTCCCTAGCGAAAGCCCAAAATTTAACAAATTTTATTATACTATTTTTAACATTATTTCTTTTGAAGAATAAATATCAAAGATTTTGTGGTAAAAGGCGATATTGCATATATATTTTTTAATTTCACTAATTTCAATTAAATATAAAAATATAAATAAAAATAATATAAAATAATTTTCAACATTTAATTTTATCCATTGATATCTGCTGCACGAAATTTTGTGATTGAAATAAATTCCTAATAATTCTTGTAATTTGTTTTAATTGACATCAATATAAACAGCAAATCAAATCCACTAAATCCTAACGTATTTAATAATACTGATAATCCCAATTATATCATTCATCCAAGATTATAATTACTATATTCCCTTGCTTACTTGGAGATAATAAATTAAAATATTTTGTATTTTTTTACATGGCAAATAATCTTTTAAAATATAAACGTTTTGTTTAATTGATTAAATTTGATTTAAGACTTTTGTAAACTTTTTTGTGTTGGAAACGGAAAATAAATACCCCTTCCGCTGCTCCTAATAAAAACTTTACAAATTATCGGCAAAGAGAAATGGAGTATTAAAGTGACAGGGAAATAATACAAAAAACACATCTGCCTTTTCATATATTATGCCTTTTTAATTCCTCATATTAATCATGCCGTCCCGATAATAGTCTCACAATTGATTATATGCTTAAGCGCATTTTGTGAGTGTTTAGTTGTCATAATCGAGACATCTGCTGAAGCACTTCCAGTCAAATTGATTACACAAATACCAAAAGGTAACATAACTTTTATAAATTGCCATAGTGTTAGTAATTGAATCATTAGAGTCGAGAACGATACCCGAGGAACGACCTGAAGCGTACAAAGAAAGAACTGCTTTAATTGCAACATAAATCATTGATAGATTAAATGTCTACAACATTACTTGAGTCACGGATCCTCTGTTAGCTTTGGTATTCCACGGCGCTTCGGTAAGAAGAACTGGAAGTTTTTCTGACGTAATTCCCATTTCCTTGTGAAGCGTATAATGCCAGATCATTTTTATATCATTTAAATTTATTTCAATGTCATCTTCAAACGTGTATTTTAAAGTTAAATTATCTTTCAGTGAGTGAGCATTATCATCAACATCGCCTCCGTCTGTATCAGTAACATTTCTTGATTCAAGATTCTTAGCACCTTCAACTTCTTCATCAATTATTGAAGTTGAATTTGTAGCAGCAATCGATTTACTTTTATTGTCAACACTAATGAATCCGTATCCATTATTTGAGTTAAACTATTTAAAATATTCACTAACTTCAGTTTGATTCATAATTGAAATAAGAAAAGACTCCGAAAGGGATTTATTTTTCAATATCAAAATTCCAGATACAAAAACACTTTCAGCAACAGAAACCTAAATTGAAACCAAAAATCGAAAATTCAAGAAAAAGCCAGACTTTTTTAAAAACGACAAACATTTCACAAGCAATCGAAAAATGAATTCCAATAAAATCCAAACTCGACAATTCTAGTCTGCAATCAGGAGAAAAAGTGTGCGCACACAGAATCGAGTAATCAGAATTAACCAGAGAGGACATGTTATTAAGAAAGATTATTAAGCGAGATATTATTTATTAAATCACAATGGTCTTCAAGAAATATTAAATTATGTATATGAATAGTTTTCATAGTTTCATTATATCCTTATACATGTACTAATGAGTATCATGAACTTTGAAGGCAGAGGGAAGTTGAGGACCATTTTCTTGAAATATACTTCATTCTGTAATAAATTGCTTTTTACATTTATTTACTAACAATGTTCCATTATTTACCATTATTTAGAAAAGGATAATTTCGGCGATATATATTTTACTTGTTTAGCGCGAAGAAACAAATTGGGTATTAGAAAGATAATTTATATTGTGAAATGAAATCTAGTGTAAGGAGATAGACCGGGATATTACAAAAAGAGCTGTAAATAAAAATTAAGTCAATAAGAAATTGTGTAGCTCTTCTAGAAAAGTGAAATTTAACAAAAATTTGGAAAATTAATTAAGTGCAAAAAAATTAATTAATAATGTAAAAATTGCAAAAAATCTATATTTCTTGGGGAAACAAGTATAAACAAGTAGAAAATAAAAGGATCCGCATGAACACAAAATTTTTAAATAGATAGGTGTCCTTAAGAAATCTCATTTCAAAAAATAAATACAAACTAATTAATTAATTAATTGAAATTCATTAATCAATTTAATTTGTAACAGAAATCCCTAAGCTTGGTAAATTAAATTATTTTATGTTTTCAATTTTCCGTTTTTTGTGGCCTAGTAATTAGATTACAATATAAATTGATGAAGTTAGCTCCTATATAAGAACCAAATAACCAGCCGTACAAAGAGAAAATGATAGATTTTTTATTCATCAGTACCGATTCATATTTGCATTAGCTTCAGGGGGGTTTGACTTGACTCAAATTCAAATAAAAGGCAGAATTGGTGGTATACTATTGTGACTATTGTTATTGGATAATTGAATACTTGCTATTTCTGTTTGACAATAGATCTTATCGTTTTATTGTTTTAATAAAAACCCCAAAGAAAATTCAGAAATAATTATTATTATTTAATTATTATATAGCCCAATAATATAAGAGAGGAAGAGCATATAAAAATTTAAAAATTTATTAAAATTGAAATAAAAAAAGATCCAAAATTTGCGAAGCGAATATTGTTACTATTGTGTACAGAATTTTAACAGATTTAATAGTCAGATAATAATAAACAACAAATTTGGAGTTGATTTATCAAAGATATTTATAATAAATCATTCATTTTAAACAATTATTTAGGAAAATCATTCTTTAAATTCTATTTTATTTTTAATTAATTTTTTGTTTAAATACGATTAGAATAATCGGCGAAAACGACAGTAAACAACAATAATCCGTTTTGTACTCATTGTAATAAACAAAAGAATTGTCGAATTAACAAATAAAAAATATAATCAAATGTTGTCTGATTAAAAATAGTTATTTTCAAACTAGAATATTATTTGTTTTGATGATTTGTTTTAATAGGTGATCGATTTTATTTTATAAGTATCCACAAATAATTTTCTAAACTTTTCGAAGAAAGGTAATTTGAAAATTCACAAAAACTAACATCAAACCGGGAAATAGGTTATTTTGTTTAAATTAAAATAATCAATAATTCAAATAGGATTTTTCAATTTTACTCTTTCTAAAGATATATTTTTAATTTAGAAAATTTCCGCAAAATATTATTTATGAATCTTATTGATAAACTGTTTTAGTAGGTAAGTGGTCACCTATTGTGTCATCATCAAACCTATTCCACTTCACTGTGAAAAAAACCTTTTAATCCAAATTTGAAATTTTGTTTTAATCTAATCATCACGATTAAAAATAATTCCACTATAAATTATAATATTTTTTGACTACCAAATTTCTATAAAATCACGTATCACTAATTTAAATAACGCATTTGCAGTGGTAAATATAATTTTTTACATAAATAACAGTAATTTATGTTTATTGAAACTAATAAATAACTCAGATCAATTCACATTTGGTGAATTTAATGCACTACAGAAAAACAAGAGTTGTAATTATTGTTCGGCACGATAAACCTATAAATCTAACTCCACTACGTTTTTGATCAGACTAAAAAACTCAGCACAATTACTTATTATCATAAATTAGAATTGTTCAAATTTCCACCGATACAATTGACCTTTGCGTGTTATTGTTGGGTTTATTTTTAAATTCGGTTCTCTCTCTGACTCCTCGTGTTCTTATTCAACCTAGTAAATCGAAACCCAACACAGAATTAGCTCGGGCTTTCTATTACAGATTAATTTTAATTAACTTTCTCTGTGAGCACCTTTTTAAATTTTCATTATAATTTCTGAACTTTCCTATCAATTTGGCGTTCAACCATACCCGATACGCCCGTTCAATATTGATTTTTAATTTTGAGTGAGTTTTAATTAATTTTGCGTATTTATTGATTTTACCATTATTTGTTATCCTTTTCTTTTATATATATATTTTTTTGGTTTTTGCTCTAACCCCAACATTATTGGGGGGCAGGTGACCTCAAGTAAAATCAACTCAAATAGAAAAACGAATCTGATTAACCTAAATTATTTTCGTTTCCTTATAAAATTTTTCACTTCCGTACAATTTTTGCTTAATTTTTATCTTCAACCAGAATGTGGGGTTTGGTTTTGAGCTCCATTTATAAGGTTTTTTAATCGTCATTTAAATTAAATTCAAAAACTGGCCGATACGGAACCCTTAAGCATTTTGATTGTTTTTATTTTAGCTTGATAGTAGGATATTTAGTCGGTCACGTTTGAGATTCTATTCCAAATTAAATTTATTTATATTTTTAATTAATTAATTAATTAATTAATATCTGAAAAACTTTGTATACCCGAACCAATTTTACATAATTATATCCGTATTAATTAATTTTTCATTTTTAAAATCTTTTAATTAGTTTTTGCGTTGTTTTGTTAATATTTATATTTTAATTTCTTTGCTCATAATTCTGTGTCTCGGCGCTAATTTTACATAACCCCAACAGTTACTTTGAGTTATATGATGTTTTTTTTGTGAAATTTTGTGTTGAAATAATTATTATTTGATTATTGGATATTATGTCAATTATTTTTCTTGTTTTACCACATCTAGTGGTTTAATGGCTTTGTGTAGTTAAAAAAATTATTTTTCAAGTCGGTTTTCTCTGACTCGTGTTCTTATTTAAACCAATAATCTAAAAACAGAATAACTTTATTAAACTTCAATCACAATCAAAATTCGTCACTAGATTTGCACATTTCTTTCCAATAAATATTGTTTGCGAAGTTAGAAAACCCAAGGGGCAATCTCCTTTTCTGGTACTGAGTTAGAATTGCTTTCAATTACTTGATTATATTTGCTGATCGCTGACTGACTTATTATTCACTTTGATTCTTTCTTGTTTATTCGACCATTTCGTGACTCGTCTTTTTTGAGCTCTCTTTCCATACGCTTTCTGAGAGGCCAATTATCTACAGAATTTAAGGTTATCGCCAATAATTAGTGTTTAGGGAACCTTGGGTAAATATTTTAAGGGTTATCCCATTATCCTAATTTGTTTACCCCAGATTGGCACTCGGGTGACTTTGCTTTACAATCTAATCGGCCGGGTCTCAATGCGTTCAGGGTTCCCAATGTGCTCGGAAGGATTAATTAACTGTAATTTCCCTGTGAACCCCTTATCAAATTTTTTTTATAATTTTTTAATTACTATTTGGCGTTCAACCATACCTGTTTCCCCCGTTCAATATTAATCCAGTAAGACAGATTATTTTCACATGCAACCTTTTGTCTATCCATCTATTCTGTCATTTAATACCATAGAATTAATTTGATACACAATTTACTGATTCCCAATTGATTCAACATAAACTTTAGTGCTCTCTTGCAGACATTTAGTTTTAGAAACAACTCTATTTGTGTGATTTTCTTATTTTTAGACACAATTTCTTTCAAATTTGAAATATTTTCTTCATTAATCTCTACTAGTTTTTCACTTTTTTGACTGTCAAAAACACTTGTCCTGTAGGATGAAACTCCTGAATCCGGGTACATATTGTTGCCTTTGAAGGAATCTCTCCTTCACAGCTTCTTTAATCTGTACCTATTTGTTTGAAATAGATTTTTTAAAATTTAACTGAACATTTTCCTGTCTTTCCAGAAATTCCTTAAAATATATAATTTATATAATTTTCACAATTTGCATTTCATTATTAAATAATAAAATCATTAATTATTATGAAAAATTAATTTTTAGTCTTGTGAATAAAATCTTTCCATTGACATGAAGATTTTCCCTGGCTAAAAAATATTAATAAATTCTAAAACGTTAGACTGCATTTCCTTACGTACAATTTAATGCCATTTATTTATAAAATAAAATAAGCAACTTAGACGATATAAGAAATTTTTAATTAATATAATAAATAATTAAATAAATAATTTTCGTTAAAAATTAAAATAATTTCATTTGTTAAGATAAATTAAAATTTTTTGTAATTGTCCAATATTTTTTATATTGAATAATATTTTACAAGAATTTTTCTTGAACCAACATATCCCTTTTCATAATTATGTGTTAATAACCCCTAGCTTACTCGAATTAATTTCAGAAACGAAATTTTCTTTATTTTTTGGTCTGTTTTTTCAGAAATTATTCCTAATATAAATTTTCCTATAAATAATTTCAAAAGTACAACATCGGATGTTATTATTTATCCATAATATAACAGAGGCTGCTTTTATTAACCTTTAAACATTATTTTGACTCACATGGTCTTTTATAAGTAACACACATTTTGATTGGGTAATTGTAGTGAGCCAATAAGAAATTTGCTTGAATTTTCTATGCTAAATGAATATATAAACAAAGAATATTTTACATATTTAGTCAGTTTTTCAGATCACTTGTATTTTAGTAATTAATAGTATTTTTTTAATCTTGATAGCAACTACTTAGCCAATTACAATAATCTTATCCATAATAACTTCTTATTTCCCATAATGCTCAAGAAAAGCATTTCATGAAAATGTCATTTTCAAAAATAATATTTTTTTCAATTATAATTGAAACCCGTAGATTTCTGTTCAATTTGCATCTCTTTCTTTTGAAGCCTTTCGTACCTATTGATGACTAAATAATTTCTAAAAAAAACTTTCGAAAAATCTAGAAATATTGTAAATAAATCAAGTTAACCTAAATTTCTAATTGGAAGTTTTAAGCACCAAATATTATTATTAAAACTAGATGTTTGGGTTTTAATGATTTTAAACAAATTAGAATTTTTATTTATTTTTACACTGACTCTTCTCGTGTTCTTGGACATCAAATCAATGACCTCTAAATAAAATATAGATTTATTGATACCAAATATATAACACAACGAAATCACACTGAACTGAAGAATGTCAACAATTACAATTCATAGTATTGTTTCACTGTATATATCAACAAGAGCTTAATGGCTATTGAATTCAATAATAAAACGATTTTTGACAATGAAATAGTTATTATATTTCAACTGTTTTGCACAGATTTTATAATATTACTCTAGCGTTTTTTAATATTTTTTATTTATTCACTTTCTTATTATGGCTCAATTTGACAATCATTTTCTCTATATCCGTCTAAAGCTTTGGCGTAAAGGAAATGATTATGATTTGATCGCCTCTAATTACTAAAATAAATTTATTTTGGGTTTTGTTGAATTTTTTTGCAATTTTATCATTAACGTTGACTTCAATTATGTCTCTCCTTTTCTTTAACCTAATCAGGGTGTTCACCTGCTAATTTTTTAATATTTAATTCATCATATTATTTTATTTCTTTGAATTTGTCCCTATTTACCGGTCCCCTAGATAACCAACTAGATCAGGGGTGGGGAATCTTTTTATTTCCATAGGCCACATTGAAATTTGTCGCCTTCAAATGAGGCCGCAGTCAAAAAGTATTTCGTTTATATTTCGTTCTTTGTACTCGGCGGGATGCTTATACAGTACGGTATATATACAATTCAGTAGTTACAAGCATTTTTATTTGTAAATCCTCAAAATTCATGGTTTTTATATAAATTAAGATTTATTTTGATAAGGCTCCGGAGGCCGCAGGTTCCCCACCACTGAACTAGATAACCAACAATTTAATTTAAATTTTATTAATAATTTGTTTTAATTTAATTTTAATTAATTTTTTAATTTCTTGTTTGTAGTTTTTATGAACTTCAACATAGAAAATATATTTCTTATAAGGAGAGGACATTTATATGGGTTTTTCTTTTTTCCAATTCAATTTAAAATAATTTTCAAAAGAGCATAAAAATAATGTCTAAAATAAAATTGAATAAAAGGCATAAATTCCCATTAGTTGAATTCAGGATATATTTATTTGTTGACAGTTCAATTTAATCTTTTTAATTACCGCCATTAGGGGATCTAGAGGATTTTCCAAAGTTATCGTCGTTTGATTATTATGTGGAAATCAGACCGAACATTAATTACTGACACATGGCAACAACAGCCGGGTCATAAAATGTCAATGATATGAATCTTTCCTGTTTAGTTTTGTGTTGATCCCTGTTCATAAATATTATTTAATACAAAATAATTAAATATTTCCTTTTGCTTATGTTATTCATAGGGTATGTGTTAGTTTTCGCAAGGACTATCTTATAGTCGAAAATTTTTTCATTAAATACATTATTTGCAGCAAAAGGCTTAAATTATCATTTTATTGTTTTAAATAATGATAATAATAATAATAATAATAATAATAATAATAATAATAATAATAATAATAATAATAATAATAATAATAATAATAATAATAATAATAATAATAATAATAATGGGGTTCAACAAGATAGGTACAAAAATGAGGTGAAAAATCAATAAAAACACTAAATTCACAATAATAATTTAAAGTACAAAATATTAATTAAAAAAATCAAAAATTAAAAAATGAATAATTTCCGGGGGAAGCTTGTATGGGCGGATGCCGAATAATGAGAGGAGTTCAACTATAATAAAATAAAATCAATGGGGGTCCCTAGAAGTAATAAATTGCAAAAAACAAAAATTAATTAACTTATGGAGAACCCGAGACAATCGAAAATACGAGCGATTTGAGAGAACATAAATTATCAATCAAATTAGGAAAGGCAAATAAATCAGCCGACAAAAATTAAATTGGGGCAAGCCGTCAAAGGAGACGAGCGAATTCCCTAAAGCAACTAGAGTTACAAGAGGAAGCCCGGGGGGAAGTTGGATCCAGACTAATTTGATAAAGTAAAATCAATTACAAAATGGGTATAAAAGCGAACGGCAAGTAAACAATGTTAGAAGCTATAACATTCAATTCTTCTGTCATCAAATAAATTACTAAGACTAAATAAATCAAAAATTATATTTCATTAAATCTGCTTATATAAACAAATATTCTTGAACATTTTCTTTTTATAAATTTTAATTTCAACCAAATATAAACATACCATCAACATATCACATTCATACTTGAATTGCAATTTTATTAAAAATTATTTTATTTCAAAATTAATATTAAAATATTCATTTTAATTTTAAACCATTTTAATTCTAATATATTTCACATAATTTAAGTTTCACTTTTAATTTTACAAAATTTAATCATGAAATAATTTTAATTTAACATTTTAATTTTAACTCCTCACAAACAGAATTGCCAGTTGGTCGAAGAAAAGAAAACGAGAAATTTAACGAGATTAACAAAGAAAACTTTGAAGTAGGTATCAATTCAATAATTTAAATCGAATGTACCAGAAAGGGACATCTCCCGTTGGAAGATTTATTTCTACGTAAGATTTGTAGTTTTATTGAAAAGTGCAGACCAAAAAAGGGTTGTAAATGTGGTTGAATTAATAAAAAGTATAACCAATGTGTAATTGTATTAGTCTCAAATAAAGATTTTTGTGTTTGGATGTTGACTTAATTTCAAAAAGAACACAAAGGAGTCAGACAGTGAAACCGACTTGCACAAAATACCCAACAATAATAATAATAAAATTAATAATTAACAATATTATTAATAATATCATCTATAATAATATTATTCTTTTATCATCTAATACAATTAAAAATGTATCGAAAAAGCGTAGTAAATAATAATTATAATAATTCAAATGAAAGATATTAAAATAGGCTTAATCATTAGTGGTGGCCAACCCAAATCAATCGAAGGGCCAAATTTTCGGAAAAATACTATCACGGGCCACAATAAATTCATTTAAATAAATATAACTCGTTTTTACGATTCAAGTAAACTTAGAATCAATTTTTTAAATTAAAAACATGCTTAATTCGAATATGAATTCTAAAAAAGACAAATATTGATTTGATGTTTAAAATTTTGTCCGGGTCCACATCGAAACGCTTCGCGGGCCACCGGTTGGCCATGACTGGCTTAATGTTTAGATTTTTATTTAGTGAATAAATAAATTAATATATATTTTCTAACAAATAAAATTATCTATAAAAACCATTTATCTACAGTTTCAAAATTGACTCACTAATCAACTTTTCATTATTTGTTTCAAACAATGCAACTTTTTAATCAATTAAAACAAAAACTTTTCATTTTTCACTTGATTAAAAAGGATGCCGAAAATAACTAATTTTTCATTATTAAAGTTAAAAATAATTTTCTCAACCTAGAAAAACATTCATAATACTTGTTGAAATCTCATATTTCAAGAATTGTAAAACAACTTCAAATTTAATTAAACCAATTTAATTTTAATTGGATTATATTAATTAAAATTAAAATGAAAAAAACCATGTTGTAATTTATACTACAATTGATTTGTAATTATGGAATTTTATTTTATTTTTATTTACTAATAATAAATGAAAAATATACAAAACGATTCTTCAATTTCCGAAGAGAATGATACAATCTATACAATCATAAAATTCATAGGTAAATAAATCAGATAACAATTTTTACTAAATTAGTCTTGTAATTAATAATTTTATGAAGAAAGGGTGATTTAGATCAGTGGTTCTTAAACCTTTTTCTTCGAGGACCACCAACTAAAAATCTGAAATTTGTGGACCACTAAAAGTATTAGGCTTCGCAATTTGTGTCTGTTTATGGATTAGTAAAAAAATTCATTGGGACCACGGTTCAAGAACCGCCGATTTAGACAATCATATGCCATTAATTCCTGGAAATTATGAGGTTTGTATAGAATATATTTGTCATAATATTGCTTGTGGTACCTTATCTTAACCCCAGTGCTCTTTTAGTTGTTTGACAGTGACACCATTAGCTTCACCTTGATACTCTCATACAACTGCTCGTTTATTCATAATTATCTACAAAACATTATATTTTACGCTCAAATATAGTTTTTGTAGTATATATGCTTGGTAGACTCACAACATGCATGCAGTTATTCAAACAAATTTGACTCTTTCTTATCATTATGCCATTTTCCAATAATGTTTTATTGTGATTATTTATGAAAACAATTATAATGAAAATTAGTCTTCATTAATGATTTTCAAAAATAATTTTCTTACTGTATTTATTATAAAATCAACCCATAAAAACACAGCTGTTAGTATAAATTCGTTATATGCAAAATCTGACCGTTTCAAATCATTGGTACTTCCACAATGTCGTTGAGAATAGTGTCGAACACATCGGCACTGTTGCTTAGAACACGTTTGCGCCACATAAACTCACATAATCACATAATCACATAAATCACAGATAGCCTTAATAAATTCATGTTCACCAATGTTCAATAACGTCATCAATAATGTATTCTCTCATTTTTTATATTGTTATTTTAATTGTATTTTATAATTTAATTTTTGGGAGTAAGATAACACGGAAGTACCAAATCATTTTCAAATTCAAATTATTTTTTTTCAAAATTTCCACTCTGATGTGTTAATGTGTGATTATGGCGCCTAAACTTAATAAAACGCATTGTCATCGACAATAAATATATTCGATTAGTTTCATTTTGATTGGTTGACTGAAATTGGGTTAATAAGCCCTCGCAAGATTTGCGTGCTACATTCATAACTTATTTATACAATTCTAAGTAATTCTTCTTTTAAATGAAAATATGGAGAAAATCCTTTACTCCTCGGAAACATTTGATAAAATTTTACTTAAACATTTTAAATAACTTAAAATATGTTGTAAAATAGATTAAGATAAATTTTTATTTTTTGAAATACTAAGAATTTTATGATACCTTTATTTTTAAATAAATGACGGTTTTCGAATAAAATAATAACACATTTCCACTATTTTAAGCCATATCAACATTTCAATGCTATTTTCATATAATTTTATAAGCCCTATATATTCAGTTAATCGGTTATTATTTTTCTTTAAAAAATGTCACTATCCTCAAAATCCCAAAAATAAATACACAAAAGTTTATATATTTTGGATATCAGTGATTGATTTATTAAAAAAAACTTCGGAAAGAATAAATACAAGCCCGGTCTTATAATAGTACTTTAAAAAATAATGTCAAAAAATTATTCATTGCTATATTTACTTGACAAAAATAATTTTACCATCAATAAAGAAAACAGTAAAGAAAACATTTTCCTTTCAAAAATAAGTGATATTTCCAATGAAAAATATAAATAATTAATTTAGAAAAATATTTACAAAACGCAATTTATCACAATTACAATTTTTCATTGGAATGTTTTAACGTATTTTTTATTATAGAAATTACTTGAGTTTTGCCCGATATGTTTCATTTATTTTACTGAACTCAACATGATTTTCAACAAACAGAAAAGTTAGTGTGTTGCCTATTATATAAAATCATTAATTTTTGTTTTATTATAAAAAATGTTACAGACTAAAATGATGTGACATCGTTTCGAAATTAATTAATGCAAAACACAAATTAAGCATATTGGATTTAAAGAGATAGTGGAAATGACCAAAGTTATAATGATTTAATGATATGACTTTAGACTTTTAAACGGTTATGTATAAATATATATATAAACCTTTTAACTTATTTTAATTTTCAGATATCTTTTAATTATCAAGAACCTCTAACACAACGCTACAAATGTCTTCAAATGTACATTTTCTTTAAAATCTTTTGAATTTTCTATATTTTGAATTTGTAATTATTTAAACAAATAAAAACCAAATTAGAATATTTATTTCAGTATTATCTATTACAAAATTGATAACATGTTGATATGTGACATAATTTATTGTTAATTAATATAAATTAAATTTTTATTAAATAATCAAAATTATATTAATTGATTTTAATGATTTGCTAATATTTTCTCAGAAATCGACAAATGATGACAAACTGACTTTTCCATTGGTTAATAAAAAAAGGTGATTTCCTGTTAAATCAAAAATTAAATTTATTTGTAAAACAAACACTGCAAATCAAATAGAAAATAGGTAATTTTATTAATTTTATATTATAAAATTATTTTAAAGGATTTTATGTTTTATAATTTTTTAAATTTTAAAATATTTTTTAATTATTTAATATTTTGATATTAATAAATATCGTTGTTCAATTAATACAATAAATTATTTTTTAATTAAAAGAAGTCCTATGCATTTATACGGGTTATGAATAGTTTACAGAGATTTATTGAATTCATCCTCGGCGGAAACAGGACATAGTTTATTTTAGTTATATTCTTTATTGAGTTATCAAATTTGTGAACTTCGTTGCATTTTCTTAATCTTTTGATTAACACATTAATTAATTAAAATTTCTTTATTTCAAGTAATAACAGACTAAAATATTTAAACTTGATTGTCTAAATATTAGCTTTTATATCTTTTAGTTTGTATAAATTACTATTTTAAATCGTAATTTATTTTAACGAATAAATTAAAAAAGAAATGTAAATAATTTTAAAATTATATCCTTTTACTTTTTCGGAAAAGTTTACCTTTATTCAATATTAATAATATTTATAAATATTAATAAATCAAAATTGCAACACGGATTCGTGTCCTACTGAGATGAGCGATCCCGTCAGATTTGCTATTGACAGTTTCAGAAAAACTGACAGTAATGCGATATTTGTTGTTTTATGTGTATGTAGTACAGAGTTTTTGCATATTTAGTAAATTGTTACTTTTCTATAAAAACTAGTGATGTTTTTATGTTAGCATTTTTTTTAGCATTATAATATTCAATTTGTATAAATAAATTTTATCTATTCTTTGCGAGAACCTGTGTTCTTTTCTTTTTGGTCAATTGTGCTTTTCATGCTACCGAAAATATCGCAAATAATTATTTTTCGATACTTAGCATCCTAAATTCGTCGTGAATGGGTTTAAATTTAGTAGCCAGTCACGTAAAATAGTAGTTACAAACAGTTTGAAAATATCCTTAATAAGAATAGGAAATAAATAAACTTGCAATTAGAAATACAATTAAATTGTTCTTAAGGAGAATGCAAATCAGAAAGTAAACGCTTTTACTAGAACCAATTTTTCAATTTATCCTCAAATATTATAGATATTGTCAAAGTTTGGAACTCCTATATTTTCATATCTGAAACATTATGAAACCATATTTTTTATAAATATTACTTTTCAAACCATTTCAAGTGTAAGATCATTAATATGATAGAATAATTTACAGCTGTAACTCTTGAAACAGTAGGCAAAATAAAATAATTGCATATTTTGTTTTAATGAGAATTCTGAGATAGTTCCTTTTCTAAAATATCTAGATTAATTTGTAAGCTTGCAATTGATATCTACAGTAAAAATGTTTTTGCAAAATAATGTCAAAAGTTCTTCAATTTTAAATTTTATACAAATATATTCTTATTTTTCTATTCTTTCAGAATAAAAAGAGTCTGATTGCAAATTTCACAATTCAGACTGAAGATCATAAAGTCGAGGTTTTATTAGAAAAGAAATATTTTCTTCGTTTCATTAAGGTCAATATCCGAATCTTTAGAGGTTCTATGTAATTTGAAAAAAATGAAAACAAATATTATTAGCTAATGTTGACTTAAAAAGTTCCCATTTACTTTGAAAAATAACCATATATATTTGTTGCAATATTCTGGAGTCCTTTTCTGTAGTATAAAGTTCAATTCCTTCAAGTAATTGGTCATAATATTAATGGAGGATCTAACATTTGATTTTCAAGTTTGATTATAATTTACGGTCATTACTTACATATTTGGATTTGGAAAAATATTAGACAAAATTTATTTTGACAAAAACGATCAGTTCTCGCCAAAATTCATATTTAAATCTTTAATTTTTAAAATTTTAAAACATTTTTAAAATATATTTCTTTACATTTAAATAATTTTAAAAACTTGAAAAAATATAATTTACAGAGATTTTGTGTAAAAAATTACATATAAAATCGCAAATTTTTCAAAATTAAATTTTAATTAGATTTAAATTCTTTAAATAAATGTTTTGTGTTGATATTTGAGTCATTCTGATACAAAGTGCTTTCAATAAAAGCATTTACGTTCTACTTCGGATTGGGACCCAATAATGCTGAACTTGCGCAAATATTGGTCCAGAAAGATAGATATCTACTTGTTCGAAAAGTTCACTTGTGACTTATTTATTGTAGTATATACATATATTTATACGTCATGTTTACAAGTTTGCAGATATTTTTTCTGTGAATTAGCTAATTTGCAAGTGATGTGATTTCCAGTGTACCGCGGAAAGTATGCAATAGAGTTGAATCAGCAATATTGTATATTTACCTGGCGCGAAGAGAAATCTCCGCGTCTCTTGCATAGTCCTGATGAGAGCCAAAAGCTCGAAACTAGTCTACTATTGGGATTTGCACTGGGTATCACAAAGCTTGTAATGTTTATATTATTTTAATGTTTGACATCCGTAAAAGAATATTTTACACTATATATATATATATTTACTATGAGAAGAGTAATTAACTTTTTGAACTTTTCTTCATTTAACATATTAAATTATCACACTTATTCTTGAATGTGTTATTGTACAACTGGAAATCACATCAGAAATCTAGATGTTATTTGATTGATATGCAAACATACAGATATACAGACGTAAATATCACGGTGATTATATTTGCGAGGTTCTTAAGTGTGCTCCAATATTACCTGTGCTTCTTCATAAATAAAAGTACGCTATAGAATATATTAAATGAGATATAAAATTAAAAAATATGCGCTCTGAAATAAAATAGCATGTGCCATATAATAAATAAAAATGAGACACAAATTATCTTATTAAAATATTATTTAGTACATTATTAAAGGTTTTATTTGAAGTATTAGAAGTTGATTGTAGCACGTGCCGGGTGACCTCTTATGCGTTTTTCTCCGATTGGGAGAGTTTTTGCCTCATTAGGAATGACGATAAATATAAGCCGCACAGTTATGTCAATTTTATGTTGCACATATAATTCTTAAAGAAAATCGGGTAAAAAGTTTTGCATTTTTCCAATTTCTTTCATTTGAATCCTATTCAAAGATCACATGCCAGGTTGAGAAAATAATGCTGTGATAGTCATCAAACGATCTATAATTTGATGACATAATTTAGTCACAATAGCGTTTGATAATTGATCTGCTAACAATCATAGAATAATCTGTGCTATAGAAGAAAAAATCATTTTCGACTTTCTGAATTATTGACGTTGCTTTCAACCAATCGTATGCAGCAGTAAATTCTTTTGTACCTATTGAAGGTTCAGCCATGTATAATTTTGGTTGATTGATTGAATTTGAATCTCTTTTGATAGACCATTCTTTATCGAGGTGGTTAGTACATTATTGGTGGAGTCAGCCATTGACATTCTTTTTTCGAGACGTTGGTTCTTTCTTTATAATTACATTTATCGATTCTAAACCATTGTTAGTTGTAGGACATTTTTCTAAGTAGCGTTTATATCATCCAACATGATGGTCAATCCATTCATTCGTAAAACAGCTTAAGAAAGGCTTCCTGTTGGAATTAGACACCTTGCTGTACTTTTTTATAAAAGGTTTTGTTGCTAAATTATAAGATTGCTCAAATGTTGACAGTTGTAAGATGTCAAGATCTTTCAATATTGAAGTCAGTAATTTTAAATCATTTATTATCGAAAGATGATTTTTGAAAGCTTTTTTTCATGTGGAACCAGTACATTCATCGTTTGAAGTCATATCCTAATGAAAAAAACAGTTTTAAATCCATGGGTTATGAAATCAGCAGCATTAGCAATCAAAGATCCGTTGTTAGGAAGTTTTGGGTTTTCAGTAGCTAAAGTTCTGACTTGAAGACTTTCAAAAATAAACTTGTAATCGAATTCTTTTTTACTTGTGCATACTGATATTCTGAACGGGTGTAAAACTTTGTCCATGTCACTTCTTCCACAAATGAGAACAGGAAAGTTATCCCAAAGCAATTTGTATATGGTATCAGCATGAATAAAAGTTTGCATTTGATGCTATTGACAACAAACGTTGTAACAAAAGAACTAAATAATCCCTTTTCAACAAATATGTTAAATTCGTTAAACGGAAATGTTTCTTGTTTATCCTCGTCAATTTTAAGTTGATAAAGAATAAATGATTCACAAATATTTTCAGAGATGATTGCGTGTTGATTGAAAACAACTAAAAGTTTGCTAAAATTCAAGTTATTATGGTTGCATTCTTTTAAGGTTTGGAGTAAGTTGATTAACTGACGCTCCATAGGAACTTCAAATTTTGAATTTTCAAGTTTTTTCATCACTAGATTCGCGCATATTCATCTTTTCCTCTTGATTATTAGCTTGAGCTGTTCAATAATATCCTTTTTTAGTTTTTATATTTATTCCGATTTTTGGTTGACTCTTCAAATCTCATCATGAGTGTGTTCGGTAATTGTTTCAAAACGGATAACAGACCATCATTATTATACTTCACCATTATTATACTTTACCACAATATAACAATTTATAGAATTGTTATTGGAAATTAATTTAGGAATAAGATTAATAATTTTAAGATTCCATTTAATTTATTTAAGCTTTCAATTATCTATTTTAGGATCTCATCTAATTACAATTATAGCTCATTTTAAACATTCTTTTAGAGCACAACTAATATTACCAGGTAGTGCCTCCACTTTATTAGTATTTAGATATTTACTTAAATAGATAACATTATATTATATTATATATTATACTAAATTATATTGTACAATAATTTAAAATATAAAAAAGACCACTTGTTTTAATATCAAGAATTAAAAAGCACGTTCAAAAATTTTTATTACAAAACAGCAAAAAAAGATGGATTACAGAAACCAAAGTTATACCAGAAATTCAGATGCAATTCGTCAACCAGCACCAGCACCACAATTCAATCAATATTACAATCAGATCAAATTCGAGTAGTGGGGATATATCCCTCACGACCACAGGCCTCCCACTGTTTTCATGTTTTATACCTATTTTTCCCCCATAAACGTAAAAAAAAACACTTAAAACCCCTAAAAACCTATATCTTTTAATTTCTTTATTCTGAAGACATTTTGGTTTCAAAATAAAGACTTAAAAAAAACAACAAAAATATTAAAAAAACAACAAAAATATTAATAAAACGGGGAAAAAAATACTGATAAAACTATGAAAAACGTTTGTCGACTTGCGGTCGTTAGGGATATAAACACACTACTTGAGGATGTCAACTAGCAAGTTGCTATTTGACTAATTTATGAAAATAGTAAAACTGCTCTGAGAGGACAGTGGTATTTTTTTTTTCACTGTCCTCTCAACAGTTTTTTTGATCCGGATCATTTTTTTTTTATTTCAACCTCTTTCGTTTATCAAATCTCTTCCAATATACAAGCTGGCCAGACTTATATATCAGAATCAATTCGATAATAGCAGCACACCTTATTATTCGCTTCTTGCTCACGAAGTCGATTTCATCGGCGTTTTAAGTGTGCTGCTCGAAAGTACAAATGAATTCGAAAGCGAATCCGAAAGAGGTCCGAAAACAACCAAGAAATAAATGTGCACATTATAGAATCGATCCGGGGGTGTTCGAAAGACTGGTGGCGATAATTACCGGTTCGCCACCATCACCCGTTTCAATATTTTTTTTTTCATATTTATGTTTAAAAATTAATTAATTAATAAATAAATAAAATAAACAAGATTTATTTCCTAAGATACCCACACTATATATTTTTTTAATATTTATTTTCAAAAATTATTTTCAATATTATTTTCAAATTTTTAATATTATTTTATGTTGAAAAAAAAACTAACCTCAGACGTGATTTGAACCGCTAGCATTTGAAACACTGTGCCAGTCTAGCCCACTGCGCTATCGGAGTTCGGATTTTTGTCATTTTTTAAAATTTTATTATAAAAATGAATAATATAAATCTTAAAATTCAAGAAAAAAATAAATTAAATCTTGATTATAATAAAGAATTTACTCATGAAATAAAAAAAATCGATATTTTAAAAATCTCTCCAACTTCAGGATCTATTGCAAACTTAAATCGTAGGGGTGATATAGTTTTTCAATCTCTTCAAACATCAAACCCAATAGATATTTGTAATGCCAAATTATATTATAAAATTGAATTAGAAATTGAAGCAAACAAAGATATAACCCTAGAAAATAATTTCTTTCCAAATTTATTCTCCAACATGAGAATAAAACTAGGATCATCAGAAATTGAAACTGTTTTGCATCCAGGAGTATATTCTACAATGTTAAATTTTATTTTAACTGGTTGTGATTATAAAAACGAATATGGTGAATTAACAGGTTGGATTCCTGATGTTAATAAAGGGGATTTAGATAAAGATGGTTTAGATATAAATTATGGTTACCATAAAAGAGCTGAACTTTATAAATCTAAATAATTTGAAGGTTATTTTGAATTAAAACACTTGTTCGGATTCCTTCAAAACTATAACCGGGTGCTCCATAATGTTTTTATAGAACTCATCTGTAATAGACTAGAAGGTGATAAAAGATTGTTCTATGGAGCTGCAGATACAAAAGCTAAATTAAAATTATCAACACTTGAATTACATATACCTGAATGGACATTAAATCCACATTCTGAAATCAAACTCCTTGAAAGATTAAATTCCAACAAATCTATAAATGTAAATTATTTAAATAGAATCTGTAGTGAATTCAGTATGACAGAAGGCTCAACTTATTCTATAAAGGTAGCAAATTTAGCATACCGACCAAGATATATCTTGATTGGATTCAAAGAAGTAGATTCATCTTTCCAAAAAAATAAAAAGATTGGAGATGATAATTTAAAAACAATCCAAATTCAATTAAATAGTTCTTATTATCCAATAAATAGAATGGAATTTAATATTGAAAATAATGAAAACATATTCCCATATCTAAATTATATTGAAACATGTTATGATTTCAAAGTTGAACCGCAATTAAGTTTAGAAGATTTCAAAAATTTATATTCTATATTTTGTATAAATGTTTCAGACCAAGATGATCGCCTAGCCATAAATAATGTTGATGTTACACTTCATATAACAAAGGATTCTAATTTTAAAGCTAAAGTATATACATTAATATTAGAAGAAAAGAAAATAGAAATGAAATTATATGGTGGAAAGATTTCAATTATTGAAAATGTTAGGGGAGATTCTTCATAAGTAGATTCCCCCATAAAAAAACTTTTAAAATGAGTAAATATTGGACATGTGAAAGTTGTAATTGTCAAGTTACAAGACATCACAAAGCAAGTCATCTCAAAACTAAAAAACATACGAGAGTTGATATTACAGGAGGCGACCTACAATCTTCAAAAACAACATCTACAATATTAAAACCTTTTACTACAGAAAAATATCCAGGTGAAAGACATTTATTCCGTCACAATTATACTGGGCCAGGAACAAGATTAGATATTAGATTAGATGAAAATAATAATCCTAAACAAGGAGAATCAAATCCACATTTCAAAAGTTGTAATTCCGGTTGGTTAATGGTTGTAGAATAAAAGATTAAATTATTATAATCCAAAAAACCATCTTCTAATAACATTCTCATAAGAAGAACATTCTTTCCACATCCAGAAGATCCAATAATTAAGCATCTAAAATTATCAGGAAATACTTTATTATTAAATTTAGATTTATGTCTATTTAAAATTGGTTTCCAAGTATCCATTTTTATTTATTATAAAATGACAACACAAAACCCTACAGAGGAATCTTTGCAAGAATTAATAAATTCAAATAAAAATAAATCAGTAGTAATCTCTGGTAAAAAATATTTTATTGGAAAACATGTAAAAGAACAAGTTAAAGAAAAGCTAAAGGAAGGAAGGATTCTTCCTCTGGCGGCTTTAATACCTGCAATCATTGCCGGACTATCAGGTGCTGCTGGAATAGCTGGAGGAATTGCAACTACAGTTCAATAAGCTAAAGAATCTCAAAAGACAGACCTAGAAAAAGAAAAACTACAAACTGAAATCGAGAAAATGAAGGGAGGGAAAGGTCTTTATCTTGATCCTTATAAAAGTCGTGGTTTAAATGATTTTTTAAAAAATCAAATTTCTACATCTGAATCTTTATCTTCAAAAGATAAAGATGATTTAAAAAAAATATGTAAATCTTTAAAAAATGGATGTCTTTGTAAAATTAAAAATGGTAAAGGTTTATACTTAAAACCCTTTCCAACGGATCCTTTACCAAAATGATACCATTTTTAATACCATTAAAATGGTATATGAAGAAAGATTAGCACTTTTAAAAAAATTACAATCAGGACAAGATAAATATAATAAAAAAGATACAACTCAACACGCTGAATCTATAATATTAAATGAGGTAATCCAACAACAACAAGGACCAACAATTAAAGCCATAAAAGAGTTAGAAGTTTTAAAATTTAAAGAGTTGGAAGATAAACAAGATTTAAAAGAATTACCATGGTTGGAAGATTTAAATATAAAACCTCTTATACTTGATCCTAAAATTAATGTGAGTTTAAGTAAAACAATTAAACCTACATTTAATATTAATGTTGAAGGATATCAAATAATAACAATTAATAAACATGACTTTCTGTTATATTTAAATTCAGAAAATAAATCACGTATTCATTCACAAAATGTTTATAATACTAAACACCTAGATTTTGAATTTACAGATGATTTTTATGGATTAGTTTGTGGATATCCCTCAGAGAATGTTGATCTTCTAGAAATTAAAAAATATTTAAATTTAATAGAATTAGTACATGGTAGTGCTAAAGCAAAACATATTCAAGATTTAAAGAAATATTTAAATAAAAATGAAAGGGGTTATATTGTCACAGAAGGAGAGGGCCAGGGAAAGGGTAAGGAGATAAACCCAATCAATCTTTTTATTGAATTAAGAAAACTATTAGCAGCTAAAAAAGCAGGACATAATAATTTAGATTCTGATATTTTAAAGATTTCTAAAGATTTGTTAAAACAAGGAATAATTTCAAAAGATAAATTTAATAAGTATACGAAGTTATAAATACGAAGTTATAAAATATAAAATGACTCCTTCAATATTAGATTTTTTAAAAACATTTGGAATAAATACAAAAACAAATTTTGATTTAAAAGATTATGCAGATTATTTAAATTTAAAAATAAAAATATTAATGAATGATGAATTGTCGAGTCTGAAAGAAGACACTCCAAAGAATATCATTATAAATTATCAAAATTCAAATGAAAAAGGATCTCATTGGGTTTGTATATATAATAAATCTATATACTTTGATTCTTTTGGGATTAAACCCACTAAAGAAGTTGAAGACTATCTCTCGGACTACACTTTTAATTCTTTACAAGTTCAACCTAATAATACTAAAATATGTGGTATTTTAAGCTTATATGTTTTGTATAGATTGAATAAATCTAAAGGAGAAGGTTTCACTTCCTTAATCCAAGAAATTTATAATGATTTAAAATCTATACTATGAAAATGGAGCTTCGCAACCTTCCGGAAGATAATTTAAAAAAAATGGTAAACATAATGTCAGATAAATATTCAAGAACTTTATCTATAAATTCAAAAGAATCAGACTTTACTATAAACTTTCAAGATTCAATTAAATTAGATCAAAATTTAAATTATGAATTGGGGCTATTATGGTTTTGTGCTTATAATACTATTTTTAATATAACTAAAGATAATAATAAATTTACTATTCAAACTCGTGATGGGCATAAACCAGAAATTATAACAATAGAACCTGGGGCATATGAGATAAAAGATTTAAATGATATACTTTCTAAAAAAACAAATGGAGTCATTAAAATTAAAATGTATTTACCAACTTATAATACTATTTTTAATATAACAAAAGATAATAACATATTTTATTATATAAGCCCAAAATCTACAGATAAGATTATAATAACAATCGAACCCGGAGCTTATGAGATAAAAGATTTAAATAATATACTTTCTAAAAAAACAAATGGAGTCATTAAAATTAAAATGTATTTACCAACTTCAAAATGTATAATGACTTTAGAGAATATAGGAATTCATTTTCAAAATAATAGTTTCTTTAGAACAATTTTAGGATTTACACGAAACCATTATATCACACCTGTAGTTGAGAATATAACATCAGAAAATATTATAAAAATAATAAATACAAACACAATAAATATTCATTGCGATTGTATAACTGGTTCTTATAATAATGGTAAACAAACAAATGTTTTATATTCCTTTCCCTCAAACACAGTTCCTATGGGATATAAAATAGTTGAAAGAATGAATCCTCCAAATTATTTACCTTTATGTAGAAAATATATAATGGATATTAATTTTAAAATTCTTAATCAAGAAGGAGAATTGATTGATTTTAACGGAGAAGAGATTTCAATGTATTTACATTTGAAACAGGTTTGAAGATTCATTTTAAATTATTAATAAATGAGTTCTTATATTCCATGTAATAGAGGTGGTGGAACAATAAAAACAGGGTTTAATACAGAAGAAATATTAACTTTAACAGAAAATAAATATATTAATGAAAGAGGTGATTCAATGAAGGGTGATTTAATTTTAAATGGACACAAGATAAAAGAATTATCTTTTCCAACTGATGAAGCTGATGCAGTTAATAAGAAATATGTAGATGGTGTTAAAAAATATACTGATTTAACAACAACAAGAATTGAAAGTTCATTAACAACAAAAATTGATTCAATGGAATCAAAGCTTAATAATATCGAACAACGATTTAATGATAAATTTGACAAGTTACAAAGTCTGTTAACTGAACAAGTTGTAAAGTTAAATACTAGCATATTAAATTCTAAAGATAAACAAATTATGAATACTAAATTTAATACAATATATAATATAATAAATGAGATGATTACATCATTTAATAAAAGACTTGTCAAATTAGAATCTCATACAACACACATTAACACCACACATAGTATTAGAAAAAGAGCTGCTGAATTAGAACAGAATAAAACATTATTACCCCATACATATAAACATTTTATAGAACCAACTTTAATAACAACAAATAGTAAAGAATGGAGTGTTTTTATGGTTGTAAAGATTATTGATCCTTATTTCTTTTGTTTGATGATGATAATGAAAGAATGAAATGGTTTGTGAAATGTGATTATAATAGTAAGCTTGAAAAGGGTGATGTTATAATGACTAGTTATGATTTACCACACGGAGATTGGTATGTTAATACTCATTCACATGGACTACATAAAGTTAAAAGTAAGAATATTATTTTTAAAAGCACACTTGTACAATATATAGATTTAATATTTTATGAAAAAAAGGTTGATGTTGATGAAGTTCGTAAAGCATTGAGAGAATTGTATAAAGATATCCTCTCAACAAGAGTTTCTTTTGATATCCGAGTATTGGTACCAGATGGTGCTCAGAAGAATAAAGTCTTATTTTTTTAATTATTAAAATGGACAAAGTCCAAAAGATGGAAGAAGTAAGAGAAGAAAAAATATATCCAGAATTATCATCAAGATATTATTCTTCCAAGGCCTCGGCTCCCACAGAACTTGAAATTATGAGAGTAAAAGAATTTAAATCAGAAACCTTACATTTACAAGATTTATTAAAGCATTATAAAAAAATTAAAAATAGATGGAATAAAGGGAATACAGTTTTAAAAATTATAGGTTATTCTTTAGGATTTACATCTGCAATATTAACAGTTATTTTACCTATAACTTTACCAGTTTTAACAATAGCACCTGTAATACTTGGAAGTATTTCTGTAGCTGATGGTTTCTTGACTGAAATAGTTTCATTATCTTATACTTCTAAAAAGAAAAGTTTATATCGTGAAGTTTGTTTATCAATAGAATTAGGAATCTCTAAATTATTTTTATTTCAATTAAAAGCTTTGGAAGATGGAATCTTAACTGATGATGAAAAAATGAAATCAAATCAAATAATACAAGATATTAAAATAATATTAATAGATTAAAAAGTGCTAATGTTATAACTAATGAATATTCTAAAAAAATTAAACGAGAGAAGTGGCTAAAGAATCATACATAAAAAAATTTATTGCCCTTCAAAAGGTTGATGTTGTCACTCTTAAATTAATTGTTGACATTTTTAAAAGAAAAAAATCATTTGATAGAATCTGATGTTAACTTTTCGAAATTAGTATTTAGAACCTCTTTATGATCTTTAAATTCTTTATCACTTAGACCTTTTATATATTCAGGATCAGTATTAAAATATTTAAGTTCTAAACATATAGGATTAAAAACTTGAGAATATAAAGGTTTCTCAATTCTCTCAGGATAAATGATTTCAACATTATAAATATCAAGATCAGTAATCTTTGTACCATATAACTGATTCAATCTATCAAGATTTTTTATTATCGGTATTAAATTATTTCCTATAGGAAGAGTTGTCTTTAAATCACTTAGTATGAATCTTTTATCATCATAATTTGATAATGATACTTTTTGGGATTCTATCAAGTAAATATCATGCTTTTCACTTTTAAGTTGATGTATTTCATCAATTTTATCTTTATGATTTGGATTCAATGTATCTATATAATCTTGATGAGAAAGATTCTTTGCTACACATCTCTGAATTCCTTTACATCTGTTATCCTTTACAGGTTTCTCTTCTTTAGGGAATATAGGATATCTATGTGTAATGCTTTCTTCTGTTTCTGGGGTTTTAAATATAAATGTATGCTCTTCAAATTTAGGTTTTGTAAATGTTTCGTATGAATATTGTTTAGCACGAATAAATATTCCATTTTCTATTGGAGTGTTTGGTTTTTCATCTTTAAATGAAAATAACTCTCCAGATGAATTTATTAAATTTGAAAGTATAGGATTTTCAGATATATCTCTTTCAAGGTCCTCAGTTCTTATTGTTAAAAACATTGAATCTGTATCCATTGCATGCATTGCTATATTTGCTCCGTATATGGGATGTAAGACATTATAATATGTTTCATACATTTGTAATTTTGAAAGTTCTAAAATTGCAAAGCCTATAAATATTGGTTTATTATATGTTTTCTCAAATTCTGTAGTTCTATTGCAGAAAGACTTTCAGAAAATACTTGTGCGTTTTTAAATGTAGGCTTTCCTAGCATACGATTATAACGGGCTACATCTTTTTCACTATTTGTCAAGAGTTCTATATTAGTATACTTGTCCACATTCTCCATGGTCTTGCCAAAGACTGAATTGTTTAAAAGTTTATAACCATTGTCTTTTAAAAGGTTACCTTCTCTTTTTGCAATGTTTCTACAACGAATGTTCTCCTCTATAAAGGGCTTCATGAATGCTGCTTGTTTAAATCTTATAACAGTATGAACTTTTTTTAATTTCATTCCTTGTGAAAGATAAAACTGCAGGAGTCTATAGTGACAAAGATAATAAGTTCGATCTGTTTGATCACAAAGAAGTTTCATTGTTGGAGGTTTATCTTGTGAGATTTGCCAGAGTGAAAGTTCTTGGACATTAATCTTTCTTCTTATAGGGGCTAAAGGGAAATGTCTTGTTCCTGATTTTATATCCTGAGGATATTCGAGGTCACATTCTATAAAGTATCCTATTGGAGAATCTTTAGGAGTTGCACGTATTTCTTTTATAAGGTCTTTTAAGATGGATTCTTCTTCTTCAGAGGAACCGTGTTCAGAGGAGTATATTTCATGAAAGTCACTCATTGGTAAATATTGAGTCATAATTCCTGAATATAAAGCTGTTGCATCTATATAAAGTATAAATAGAGGATTTTTCATTCCTTCTAATACTTCTTTTAGTTCCTCATTGTTAAGTTTTATATAAGGATCATTAGGGTGTTTAGAGAGTCTTCGGCTAGTAGTTATTGCATTTCTAGCTTTTATTTCTCTATTCCCCATTACTGAGGATACTCCTCCTCTAATGTTTGTTTTAATTAAATTAAACATGTCTTGCTCGGTTAAAAGATCTATAATTTTATCAGATTCTGGAAGATCTGAAGTCCAAATGGTATATAACATAGTATCCCAAGCTAAAGAAGGAGCTGTTATATAATTGTAAGGTTAAGAACAAAAGACTTTGTAAATTCTTCAAAGCAATCTGCTAGGATGTAAACATCCAGGGATAAGTACATACTTGTATATTCTCCTAAAGTTTTACAGTCAAATAATTCCTACATTTTATTTGCTCGAGAATATTCTTGATTTGTAATCCCAGATTTTGAAAGTAGTGAATAGAAGGTTTCTATTGGGGGTAGACTTGTTTCCTTATATTTTTCAAATGAATCAACATAGTCATAGGGATATATTCCTTTTGCTAAGCATGTAGGATATTCTTCTGCTGGTATATTATTTTTTTCCAAGAACTCTCGAGTGATTTTAAAATCTAGCTTTAATGTTTTTGCTATGCCATCTAAAGACATTTGTAGGAAGTTTAAGGAATCTATAAATTTTAATTTTCCATATTCAACTGATTTATATTTTTCCTTTGTTAAGCCGATAATCTTGAAAGAGTTTTTAGCATTTGCTGCTAGATGCTTTATAAATAGATGTACGTCATAACCAAAAAGATTATGAAATATAACTGGTACAAATTTAGGAGTATGACAATTAAGATTACAATCTCTATGGGCTGCTCCTCGATAATTATTTTCACTTTTTAAATGATCGTGATCTATAACCTTAGGATTGGATTCTCCAAACTCTTGTTTGCACATCCAACAGTTGAAAGTATTTTTATATTCTTCTAATTGTTGATCTGAAATATTTTGAGGATACTTTGTTTTTAATGCTTTAAATATTTCATGTTCTAGAATCTAGATCATTTATACTTGTAGTAAAATGATCCAAGACATCTTCTGAAGTTCCTTGAAATGCATATTCTCTAGATTCTATGAGTTCAGGATAATTACTTTTAAATAATAATTTATAAGCAGATGGTAATTGTTTAGTTTTTTTAACACTATTAGGTTTATTATTTTTTCTTAGAAAGGCCTTCAACCTTGTTGGTTTCTCCTTCTGTTTAGAGGCTTTCCATTCATCCATGAGTTTATATTTTTCTATTATTTTTAAATATTGCTTGACTAGATCTTGTTTATGATTTATAGATTCAAAGTCTCCGTAAATTACTCCTAATGTTTGTAATAAATTTGAAAAGTTTTTAAAATACATCCTGGGATCTGTAGGCATTCTAATTAAAGCTGGTGAATCCTTTTCACAAAATCTTGCATGCTTAATCATGGAGTTTTCAGTTGTTGAATAATGAAGACATCTTTTACATGTTCCTCTCCACAAGTTGGATTCTCTGGTGATGTAAAAGCTTGAAAGTTTTTTATTAAAATATAATGTTGATTATTTTCATGTTCCAAGATTAAAAGATATATCTCCCTATCGCTTCCTTGTACTTCATTACCCTGTACTTCATAATCAGAAATATAAATTGGAATAATATCTCTGCATCCATGTCCCCATCCTTTAACATGTTCATAAATATTAAGTTTAAGATTATTTAGTTTTTCAAATTCTGGAATGTCTTCTAGTTTCATTGGATGCATGAAGCCTCCTTGGCCTCCTTGGCCTTCCGGTCCTCCCGGTCCCCCAGGAATATTAATTCATTTTCATATTCTTTGTATTTTGAAACTCTTTGAGGGTTTTCAGCTTGAGGATGTAAATGTGCAAGTATTGACCACATGAAACATTTGTTATCCTTATTCTGCACATTTATAACATTTTTAGATTTAAAGGGTGTAGGAATATAAGATTTAGGATTAGGTGGTAATCCCCTCCAATAATCAATCACTAAAGATTGGAAGGATTGAAATACTAAGTTTGAATCTCCTAATTCATTTTCAATCTCTTCTTGTTTTGCTTCTACTGCTTGAATTATTTCTTTGATGCTTTTATTAAATCCTCTAGTTGAAAATAAATATTTAAAAGGCATTGAGATTTCAACATCTAAAGGAATTGTGTCTTCTTGGGCTTGCGGTCCTTCTTGGCCTTGCGGTCCTCTCCAGTATTTTGCTTTTATTGTGATTTTATATTTTATAACATTATACCTTGTTGGTTTATAATTTTTTAAAGCTTCACAGAAAGAATCTTTTATATTTTTTTTATTTCTCTTTATATATTCTCCAGGGGTTGCAGGTCCATTAATTTTTAATTTAAATTCATCTATATGATTAAAATTATCCCAGTTGTATTTTTCTCTTTCAACATGATCAGGTTCTCCTTCTGAATAACATTCCTCATCCTCGGGATTTTCTTTTATATGTTCTTTTAAATGTTTTAAATAGTAGAAATTTATTTTTGTTGAAAAGTTGCAATGAGGGCATGTAAATACTTCTCTAAGTCTCCCGATACAATTTTCAAAATGTTTATTATATCCTGAATGTAGATATCTTCCTTTACATTTAGGACAGAGTTTTGAATTTGTGTCATTAAGATTATTTTCTTTTAGTAAGTGAGCCTTCGACTTACAGTGGGAAACTAATCCTGTTTTATTTTTAAAAACTTTATTGCAAATATTACAGTTCATTTTTAGAATAAATTTTTTATTGGATCCTATGTTTTCTATTTTTCTATTTTTATTTTTTTATTTTATTTATTTTTTTATTACCAAGACCGCATATCACCAGTATTGTATTCACCAGTATTGTATTCACCAAGACCTATAGTTCCTCCGAGTAGTGGGGATATATCCCTCACGACCGCAGGCCGATATACGTTTTTCATAGCTTTATCGGCATTTTTCTCCGTTTTGTAGACTTAAATCCATATTTTTTAAATTTGCGAAATAGAGCAAAATAAAAAATGTGCGTTTTTAAGGGTTTTTAGTGTTTTTTTGTACGTTTTTTGGGGTAAAATAGCCATAAAACATGAAAACAGTGGGAGGCCTGTGGTCGTGAGGGATATATCCCCACTACTAATTCGTATCACTACAGCACAACAATTTTGTATTCAATAAATTTTGGGTAGTATTAATTATAACGTGTTTTGTGTCAGAAGTGGGATTTGTAATTATTTGTACTATCACTGGAATTTAGTGCAAGTGTCATAAAATGTTCTTTTCGATGGTGTGGGCTAGAATAACTATTGTCATCTATTTTATCAGGATTTCATTATATTTATAAATTATTATCCCATAATGGATTGCTAATGTTTTTTCTGAGTATAAATATTTAATTTTTTTCTTCACAATAATTCACATATTTGCTTCATCATTAACAATATTTACAAAAAAATATTATTTTGACTGAACATTTCCAAAATGAAAGCTGTTAAAAACGGTTAAAAATAGACTGTAATCCGATATAAAAATTTAGCTGTTTTCATTTCAGTTTAGAAGTAAATGAAATAAAATTTCCAATTTAAATATAAATTCATACTGTTTATTTTTTTACATAGGTCGATCAAATATCATGTTGCAATTTAATTATTTTATTATTTGGATAATAAATAGTTTCCGTATTTCTATGGGTATGAGTTTTGCTGAAGAAAATCCTAAAATTCATATTTCGATTTAAATAATAACAATTGTGAGGATTTAAAATGTGAAAAGCAGAAAAGCTAAAAATGTTAATTTTTAAGAAATATAAATATTGGATTTAAAAAAATATTCAAGCATTTAAAATGCAATGTGGAATTTTAATGTATATAAAGCAAAAAAGATTAGAAGGTTAAAGTTGATTTTTAGGTTAAATGATTTCATCATGTGGGACATACTTTGCAGAAACTACCCGTCATCTCTGTATACGAGTTCGAGAGTTTACCCGATTTATAATAAGACTTACAAGTTAAAAATAGACATTTTCAATTTTAAAGTATTATCTAAGGGTTTCAAAAACTATTGGGAATATATTATTTGTAAAGGCTTGATGATAAAATAATTCAACACAAAAATCATTATTCGAAATGCATTAACCATGTGTATTTTGAGAGTATTTAATTAATTTTATTATGATTAATAAATTTTATTGGATTCTGCAGATACAATTAAATAATTACTAGTAGACCTATGAGTATAATATTTTTATTGAAATTGATTAGTGCCGGATAATGACCGTCAAACTGTCTAAATATATTGCAAAAATATATTTTAAAAAATGGTGCTCTCTTATTAATTTGAATAAATTACTATTTTTATGTAATATTTATTTATTTATATCATAGTTAATAGTTATGCAATAATTAAACTATTACTCTAATTTTTATTTATTATAATTTTTATTGACCAAAATATATATAATTTTATTTAAATATTTTACGAAATATTCGATAAAAGAAACCTTTGTTTTCAATAATAGACAGGAAAAACAATACAAATATCGATTGAAAAAGTGAAATCAACGTGCTGAAAGAAAAACAATCGAATTCCTGTCAAATTTAACGTTTAATAATAACAATTGACACCATATTTTTACATAAACAATAAATACCAGAAAATTATTTTTCTCAAAAATTTATTTATACAAGAATTAGAATAACATTAATAAGTATAGTTTGATCTGCTTTCCTTGATTTTTGTTTTTTTTAACTGTTTTTGATGTTTTATTCGCTCATGCAATGGCGGCATAATTAATTGATTGAATCTATTTCCCATTATAATTTATTTGATATTGTTATTATTATTATTATTATTATTATTATTATTATTATTATTATTATTATTATTATTATTATTATTATTATTATTATTATTATTATTATTATTATTATTATTATTATTATTATTATTATTATTATTATTATTATTATTATTATTATTATTATTATTAAAATTATTATTATTATTATTATTATTATTATTATTATTATTATTATTGGCATTATTATACTTTTTGAAATAACAAGTGTTGAATATTCATTTTAATGTCAATGAAAAAAATTGTTTTTGATTTTAAAATTTAAAATAATTATTCAAAATGAAACTGAAAGGAAATTAATTATTTTACCAGATCTAATTTTCGAATTCAACTTCCATTGTGCTTTATGATTTTAATGAAAATTTTAATTACTGTAATTCTAGGATGAGTATTCTTAATTGAAAGTGAAACTTTTCACTAAAAAATGATGTTTTCATCAAGATAATTAAGAGTAAATTTTATAATTTTTAATTAATTTTTGAGCTAATATCTTCATACATTTTCACTAATAATATTTTAAATCTCTATCTATGATAATCACATGAAATAATTATAATTATTACTATCAAAAGTTCTAAAAACAAAATTTCCAAAATTAAATATTTTTTAAAGATGATAAGAAAGTAATTAAATAAAAATTTGTTTAAAGTAAAATGTGACGTTTTAAATTTTTTTATGTTTAATTAAATTTTATTTTTAATAGTAAAATTAATTGTAACAAAAATGTTATATAAAGATTAATTATTATTTAATATTACATTAGTTATATTTATTTTTCCACTTACTTTTGCTACTTTATTTGATTTTTTATAATACTTTTCTTTCATTTGTGTCTTTTCTTGATATATGAGGGCACATTTCACTTTAATTGTAACAATAGTATTACGGAAAATGTATAAATAAATTTTACAGATAAATGTTGTCATATAATTTTGATTTTCTAAACAATTTCAGTAGTATGTCAGGTTTAATATGTCCTTAATTGACAATATAATACCCAAAAAATAATAATTATTTTTACGAAAAATTACACAAGTTGTGAGTAAATTTGACAAATAAGTTCAATTAGACTTCAATCAAATATAATCAAACTTTTTAGATAAGTCTATCAAGAATAAGTTATTTTTAGTAAAGTTCTTGGTAGAAGCTGCTTCAAATATTTCAAATATTCTTTGAAAATTTTCAGCTCTCGTACATCATACAGTCTTCATTGCTAACCACAAATATTTAATTTCGCTAAGTCTCACACTGTTTTTTATATCATTTTTATTCTGTAAGAAAGAATAAAAATCTTTGCAAAAAAATCTAAAAATAAAAATTTACCCTGCCTATTAAATTCGATGATTTTTTATTCCTAATTTTAATTAATTAATTTGTATTTTTCCAATTGCATTTTTTGAGTCCTCGTGTTACTTTATTTCCTTATTTGTTAAGAAAAATATCCACTGAATATTTTCACAATTTATTAGTTAACTTTTAATTAACATTTTTATACGTTTATTATCCCAGCAATAATTTCATGCAATTTATTCATAATTGTTTGTTTTATTTTCCCGAAATATATTTTCCCGTCATAGTATGGAATATATTGAAATGATATTTTATTAAAATTTTGTGAACATTTTTAAAATCTATATTTTTATTCATGAGTAATATGATATATTAAATAAATTTTGATTTCGTTGTTTTAATTTTGCTTATTAGAATATGTAGTTTTCAGGGAATTTAAAGGTTTGAACCATATTGTTTATTTTGTTTTTACAAAACAGTTCAATGAATGTTTTTGAACTCTTGAGTTACAATTTTCCAGAGTGATAAAAAATAAATAATTAAGCATTATTATCATTAATTAGTAACCCAAGTTAAAGGTACTGACAAAAGTATTTTAATTGCTGCGAAGAAGTACACAAGATAAGATATATATATATATATATATATATATATATATATATATATATATATATAGAAATAGATGTTAGATTTATTTTATTTGAATTTCTAATAGACCAAAACTAAAAACTATAAAGGAGGTCTTGTTTTAGATAATTAAAACTTTTCATTGATGTTGAGTTAGTGAGACAGAGTTTTTGCGGTATTTTCAACTATTTCAAACAAGTCCTTTATTCAAAACTTTCTTTTAAATAGATTTTACATTTTTTTTAAACAAATTTATATTTATTAGAATTTAAGATGTACTATGATTATTACAAAATTAATGAATTAAATATATATTATTATTATTATTATTATTATTTTTATTATTATTATTATTATTATTATTATTATTATTATTATTATTATTATTATTATATTATTATTATTATTATTATTATTATTATTATTATTATTATTATTATTATTATTATTATTATTATTATTATTATTATTATTATTATTATTATTATTATTATTATTATTATTATTAAAAGGATGAAATTAGAACGATAGTGATTTAATTATTATAAAGCGACACTCAAGCATACGTTTTACAAAATATATATCCATTGTCTTAGTGTCTTTATCAGATAGGATAAAAGAAAACTATAGATTATTTTGATTTATTAAACAATAAACTATCTAAACCTATTATTAAAACAAATATTACAATTAGACAGAGAATTTGATTTAATGAATAAAAATACTTTTCAATAGTCGTGTTATGGGATATGAAATTTAATATATGTTGATATTTGTAGAGATATCTACAATGATAATAGTATTATAGGTTAAAATGACAACTGAAAGCATTTATAATAATAGTTTTATTTCATATAGTTCACAGTGGCGTAACTAAGGGGGGGGGGGGGGGGGGGCAGGGGGGACATTTGTCCCGGGCGCCAAAATTAGCGAAGCCAAATTTTATCTTTCAGTAAATTAAAATTAATTTTATCGTATTTAAGAGCAGCTATGACTCAAACACGGCTGAACGATTTAGCTCTTCTTAGCATAGAAAGAGAAATGTTTGAAAAATTGATTTTAATGAGATTATAGATATTTTTGCCACGACAAAAGCCAGAAGAATTAATATTTAATGTTAAACTGTATTTTGTCTAAGTCAATAAATATTATTTATACGCTTATTAAAATCTGTTAAACCTGTTTCGTTATTCGTCATTAATATTCTTTAAAAAAATTAAATTAAATATATATATATATATATATATATATATATATATATATATATAAGGGGGCGTTAATTTCTCAGTTGCCCCCAGGCGCAAGAACCTCACGGTACGCCACTGATAGTTCATTGCCTGTAAAACTTTAATTTTTTATTTGAAGAAATATTTCCATAATTAAAGTTATTCCATTTAAGAAATTTTGAATATAATGAAAAAAATAATCTCACAGAGTAAGACTGGAAAAAGATGAAAGTCTTGCATAATCTGAGCCTTGTGGGACATTTTGATTTTTGAAATTTATACTTACATCAAGTTATAATAACTTAAAAAATATTTAAAACAATAAAGTGATAATTTAAGCCTCTTGCAGCGAAAGGCTTAAATTATCACTTTATTTTTTTAAATAATAAATGCTGCTACCAAGAAATCCTCACTTTATACTTTAAAAAGTATTTATTATTATAAAAAAGTAATAAAAATATTAGACAAACAATATATAAAAATTAATTTAAAAAATAAATGAACACTTTGAATATGATAAAAAGGAAATTTGTTTATGTAATTAATAACCAATTTTTACTAATATTTTATCAGTTATAATTTGGATTTTTATTCCCATTAAATAGATTTTTATAGTTGATTTGAGCTTAACTATTTCCAGTCTGCTTATCAGAAAATTACTAACTCAACTTTCTTGAAATTATTTTTTATTTTCTTTGGTAGTAAGTACTAAAAATATGTTTTTGATGAGATTTTATAAAGGAAAAATGTCTAATTTAATTTATTGCTACGAGGATTTCTATTAAAAATATGTGAAAAATGAAAAGACAAAAGTTAATTTAAAAAATTAGAAAAATTTTATTATTATTATTATTATTATTATTATTATTATTATTATTATTATTATTATTATTATTATTATTATTATTATTATTATTATTATTATTATTATTATTATTATTATTATTATTATTATTATTATTATTATTTTTATTCTTATTATTATTTTTAAAATGAATTAAATTAATCAAGTGTTAAATTTTAATTCTCATTATTGAAAAATTTCAATTCAAATTGAAAGTTTTGTTTGTTTATCTTTGGTCAATACAATTTTCCTATTTTACTCTTATAAATATATTGAAAGCAAATGTCAGTTTGATGAAAATTTCATTTTTATTTCTTGTCAATTGTTAAAATCTATAGTAAAATTTCAAAAATAAATTGTTATTATTAATTGCATTTAAATATAAATTTACCATTGTAATTTCAATATTATTATGACCATTTTTAAATTAATTAATTAATTAATAAACTGTCTATTTTAAATAAAACTCTTTCAATGAAATGCATTTGATTTATTTATAATTTATTTTTCAAGAAAGCTTATAGTATATCTGAATATTTAGGTACCTGCCATTGTTATAGACTTTCAATATATTACTATTTGAAAAAAAAATAACTATTCAGAACTTTATCTGGAAATTAACAGGAATTTGACACAAAATCCTTATCAAACATTATACAGTTTCTTATTTTACAATTGACTTTGCATAAAATTTGATAATAAGTATTATATTATAAAATTATATAAATATTCTAATTATTAAAACAAAATTCTATTTACTCGTAGATTTTCAAATTTAAAGAAAGATTCTATATTGAGCACGATTTATTAATTTATTTCCTTTTATTATTTTATTCATTTTTTACGACAATAGATCAAATATTTCTTATTTAACAAGAATTTTCGGCATTGTCTAATTAGGTGCAATTTTCAAGTGTTATTACTAAGATAAATTTTAAATTAAAATAATTCAAGAAAGTTTTATAAAATTTTCTCAAGAATATAAATGACTTTTCCAATCTGATAATATTGGATATTAAAAACTGTAATTGTAAAAACAATTCCTCGAATTTTTAAATAAAATAAAGCTTTTTAAACGCTTATTTGAAATAAATTGACTGATTAAAAACATTATTTGCAGCAAAAGGCTTAAATTATCATTTTATTGTTTTATTATTATTATTATTATTATTATTATTATTATTATTATTATTATTATTATTATTATTATTATTATTATTATTATTATTATTATTATTATTATTATTATTATTATTATTATTATTATTATTATTATTATTATTATTATGATTATATTTAGTGCTATCATCATCATTAATTTTATTATTAATAATAATATATACTCATTTTTCTCACATTTACATGCTACTGCATATTGTCTCTGTTAATGGAAGATTTAGTATTAAATAATTTATTATCAATTGTCATGATATTTTTTCAACTAAATATTTTATAATTATTTTTTATAAAGCTCATAAATAATGTTAATAAATATTTTGTTTATGTATTTGAATAGTAATGATCAGAAAAGGGTTTGCATATACTTTTAGCAAGAAAATGTAATATTTATCGTTTTAAAAAATATATGAAATTTTAGTTAATTGTTATTATTAATTGATATTATATTATGAGAAAAATGCTATTTTAACTTCGTTGAAAATCAGGAAAACATTGAACATTAAAAATCTTTTGATATTCAACCATAAAAACTGTAGCATTTTTATTATTGAATTTCTTAGGAATAACATTTTTGTATTTGTTTCCTAACCTGAGGCATTACAGAAGTGCTTCACTTTGTACGTCTTTTGGGATAGATTCCTTCCTCTTGGTAACAATTAAAAAAAATCAGCATTTCTTTCATGTAGCATTATTTGACGTTGAGATGCAAAGATTCTTTTTAGTGTAAGGAGTTATGATTGTAATTATTAAAATTATAATTCTCAATAAAGCAATGATTTGAAAATCAACTGAAAAATTTTAAGGTCGATGGATTAACGAGAACGAAATACAAATAGGACAATATCTATATAAAATTACCCAAATATCAAGCTTAGTTTTGCCTTGAGATTCTTTAAGAAATATTGGAAATTTTTAAAGTCTTTCGTTTGTTCTGTAGTGTTCTGGTTTTGATAATTAATGATTAATGAAGTATACAAAGGACCTTTTCTGAAAATAAGAGGTTCAAGTTCGTTTTGGTGAAGGTTGAGACTAGTCGATACTTTTTATTTTTTTATTTCCAGAAACTCAGAAACTTTTCTGTAGTAATCTTTTCACCTTGACTGTGCGCATGCTGTATCTAGAAATAAAGATTCAATGTTTTGACCAATACATATTAAAACGACTTAAACAATCTTTTACATATAAGTTTTGAAAAAATATATATAGAAACCTTTTTTACTGAATATGACAGCATCAAATACATAAAAAAAACTTTATTATATATAATGTATAAATTGTACTTCTTACTCAGTTAAGTTTGTACAATATTGCAAAATTAATTCTCTGTTATATGAAAATAAATTTTTGAATTTTTACGCATTTATCGAAAGAAACTCATTATATATTCTCGCTTTGTGAGAAATGTGTCTTTCTTTTATGTTATTTATTTCAAAAGACATATATAATATTCATAATTATTATATAATGGGCCGTTCACTTATATTACGAAACGCGAATAAACGAATTTTTATAACCCCCCCCCCCTTGTAACAAATTGTCACAAATCACCAACCCCCCTACAACCTTTAACGTAACAATAATTAACAATAATAACAGCATTTTCAATGTAAATGTTTCAAATATGACTGAAATACTTTTAAGTGGCACTTTTTATGTGTATTTGTTTAGTAAAAGTCATTATAAAAATCAAATATGTATTATAATGATATTGGGTTTTGTTTATTGTTCGAAAGGAACATATTTGTTCTGATATACTTGATCTGGAATTTTACATCATATTCTTGCAACGCATCAACTAAAAGTCTTCGACTTGATTTCGTAAATAGTAATAACTCATCTTCGGGAATAACGGCAAGCATAAAGTCCAATTTATAGAGATTCGTGTCCAAATTTCCATGCGTCTGTTCCAGTTTATATAAAACATATGAAAATTCATCTGTGGATAATTTCTGAAACATTTTCCATTTCGAAATGAGCACGCCAAACGAGTTTAAATCTTTTATTTTTCTAACAACAATTACAACTTTTATAAAACTCAATTTAACAATAAAAAAAAATCAATTCCGACAATCAATATAAATTCCACAATAAATCCAATTTCTCAACAAAAAAAAATGCATACAGACGCGACTCAGGATTGACCAGGTTTGGTTTGTTGAAATGTTTTTCATGATGAAAACTGAAACCATAAATTTGGAAAAATATAAAAATAGTTTTTGCATATTTTTCAAAAATTATACAGAATACGAAATTATTACTACAATACATTTCGCATCAATAGATAGTAATTATAATAAATAAAAATAAAAATAAAAATAATAATAATAATAATAATAATAATAATAATAATAATAATAATAATAATAATAATAATAATAATAATAATAGTAGTAGTAAATATATCATCAATCTCATATATATATATATATATATATATATATATGTTTTCACCTACATCTTTGCTGATGTGGATAATCTGCATAAATTAAAACAATATCTTATGTAATGAATTATCTCTTTGCCGAATATTTTGTCCATTATCTTTTTTACTGAAATTCGCCAAGCAATTCTTATTGCATGAAAACTTCATTTATTGTAGAAATAGAAATTTTCATCAACACTTTATTCTCTTAAAGAGAAAGATTTTTGTTAACTTACAATTTCGATTAGTAATGGAATAATTATTCTTTACCTTTTACTTTACTACAACTTATTTATTTCAAAGAAAAGAGAATTTATTAATTTTTCTTAATAAAAAAGAGACTGTCTTATAAATAAATTTTTATCTAATTGGTCAAGTCGACGGTTTGGATTTCAAAAAATATCTTTATGCAAAATGACATATTCATTAAAACAAAAAAAATAAATAGACGGAGGAATAGGTGAAGTCAGCTGTCTTCGAAGTAAAAAAAAATTACTATTTATATGAAATAACACTTAGTTCGTAGTCTATTAAGATTTTTCCATCCTCGAATTCGGCACTCGGGCTATATAAAAACTATTTCTTTTAAAAAAAATGTAATTCAATAACAAAATATGATGAGGGTACCTGGATAACAAAATAATAAATAATGTTCCAAAATAAATAAAATTGATCGGGGAAAATGACTACAATAAATGATGTCATGCTCTGACATTTGGAAAAAATGAATGAAGCGAAGAAATTGATAAACGAAAAAGATATAGCAAAAAATCAATGAAATCGAATAATGAGGCATGACGAGGTCGTTCTTAATTAATAAGTGCAAATGAAAATGAAGACAAAAACAGTTTGGGAATGAAAATCTCTTATCTTAAAAATTTACAAGAGATGATGAATAAATCACTGGAATAGTCGGAAAAACAAAAAGGATGAAAAGAAATAAAATGATATATCTTGAAAGATGTCAGAGATAATGCGGGGATTAGGAATATTCAAAGAAATATGCTAGAATACAAGATGATTATCCTTAAGTGTCAGGAAATGGCAAAGAAAGAAAAAAGAAAGACCCTAGTTGCAATAGACAGAAGAAAACCTATTTGTAGAAGCAGAATTAGAAAGGAGATTAAAAAAACGGAATATTGAGAATTTGAAAAGAGAAGTGAAATAGAAACCGTATTTAATAAAATTGAAAACTAAACAGCCAAAAAAAGCAGAAAGGGAAAATAATCGTTAAATCAATAAGCCAGTGATAATCAAATTAACAAGCAGAAGTTGTGAAGTCCTAAGTCTAGGGAGAAAAGCAACCGGATCAATTGTGTTATGTGTCAGCCACTATCAATAGTTAAGTGGTCGTATAATTAAAGAGTTCCTAATTAATTAAAGAAGAATTGTAATAAGCACCCGAATACATTTGAGTTACATTGAGTAATTGGCGTCATTGTAATCGTTATAACCATTTGTGATATTAAATAAAGTTATATTGTTTGAAATTCGTTATAGTTGGTGAATAAAACACACTCGGAGTCAAATAGTAGTCATTGATAAACGACCGACAACCAACTAACCCTAACAATGATAATAAAGCTGATAAACATTTCCAACGTTTAATACATTAAAAAATCTTTATTATATATAGTGTATAAATTCTACTTCTTGCCCAATGAAGTTTGTACAATATTGTAAAATTAATTCTGTTATTTGTCGTTTAAAACAAAAATAACTAGGAAAATAAATTTTTGAATTTTTACGCATTTATCGAAAGAAACTCATTATATATTCTCGCTTTGTGAGGAATTTGTCTTTCTTTTATGTTATTTATTTCAAAATTACCTCATTTCATTTGTAGAAAGTGAAACTGAACTAGTAATAAAAATAGAACATAAAGTGAAACGAATCTTCTCTACAAAACCGTCATTTTATTAATCGAAAATCAATTATTTTTCTTGAATATTTTTCAATCAGTTTTTGAAAAACAATTCGTTTTCTTTAAAATTAATTAATTTATTCTTTTACTTTCATTTTAGTTTGATATTATTGATTTTTGAATAATAATAATTTTATTAATATAATCTACCCACAGTTGATTACTTTGGGTCTTTTGTGTACAGGGCTGTCGTAATTGGTCTGACAAACTGTTCAACTATATCATTTGCTTCTCTATATTAAATAAATTTTTTCTTTATGATATTCATAAATTGCATGACTAAATTCAAACAAGCAGTAATCATTCCATCAGAAACTGTTTAGTGAAGACCTGCAACTGATTTACATACGGGTTCAGTAATACAAATGATACCCGAATTCCTTATAACGTCTGGTTCATCGCTGAAATTCAAATTCGACATATATTCCAAATTAGATTGATAATTATTGCTCTTGATTCATTCACTTTGTATAACTTGATTTGAAGTCTCAAAATAATACAATTCAGTTACCTTCATTTCAATAAATTAATAGTTTCAATAAGTTTGATAACATCAATTATAATAAATTAAATTCTAAACATTTATTTATAACCTCAAAACTTCAAATTCTACCTTCAAAATAAAAACTAAAATATCATATTTAAACAAACCAAAACTAATAATAATAATAATAATAATAATAATAATAATAATAATAATAATAATAATAATAATAATAATAATAATTGTTTCAGTTCAAATGAACGCATTAGAATTTTATTATTTGATTGAGAGGACAGTGGATCAATTGTTAATAATGTCATTTCCATTTTACCGTCACGTCCAATTTCAGCTGTTAATCGAGCTGCTTCCATTTGTGCACGATAAACTTGCGATCGACAATCAGGGATCACGTCCATTCCAACGTCAGATTTTAAAGCAGCCATAATCATACGACGATTGATTTTCATTGTTTCTGGTATCCATGAAATAAACGCCAAAGCACCCCGATGTTTTAATTAAGACAACTGAGAAAATCGGTTGGATAATTCTTCAATTAAATAATTTCTGATTTCCGTTTTGCAAACAAATCGATTTGAAAGTTCCGACATAGCATGATTCAATATTATTTCCTCACGAATACATAATACAATATCGTTGCTTTTATTGACGAACTTATCTGTGAATTTAGAAGACTCGATCCCATGCATAATCATGAAAAATGATGGCAACAACTGTGAAAGTTCCGTGACAATCGAAACGATTAATTTACCGGGAATTTTTCCCTTCGCATATCTATCGATTTCATTAAGCCAATTTTTAACATTGTTGAACGAATCTTGATTGGTAACATCAACTGAAGGATCACATTTAACACCTGAAGCCATTTTAACAAAGGAACTTTATCACTCCAAATTTCGATTCAAAAAGTCCGGTAAAACAAATCAAAATAAAAATTAACAAATAATCCTACCTACAAACAACTGAGCTTCCATTGCTCGCGTCTGTGTGCGCACACCAACAATATTCGGTCTAACCAGACCGCGCACACAGACGCGATAGAAAAAAGCCAAATAAATGCCAGTCAGAGGCAATACCCTCTGACTGGTCGTAATAATAATAATAATAATAATAATAATAATAATAATAATAATAATAATAATAATAATAATAATAATAATAATAATAATAATAATAATAATAATAATAATAATAATAATAATAATAATAATAATAATAATAATAATAATAATAATAATAATAATAATAATAGTAATAATAATAATAATAATAATAATAATAATAATAATAATAATAATAATAATAATAATAATAATAATAATAAATAATAATAATAATAATAATAATAATAATAATAATAATAATAATAATAATAATAATAATAATAATAATAATAATAATAATAATAATAATAATAATAATAATAATAATAATAATAATAATAGTTATAATAATAAATAATAATAGCAAGAAAAAATTAAAAATATTATAAACTAATTGTGGGGAAGTGTAAAATTATTAAGTCTATCTCAAAAACTTCCCAAGAGAATGCAATGGACAAATTTATAACAGATTCAAAGATTAATAATATCAAAATTTGATTTTTATAAATAGTTAATTTGTAATATGACTATTCTGTAATTAAATCCCCAACTTTTATATATTTAATTTAATGTAAAACAACTTTCATATATTAAATATCAATATAATTTTAATCGCTTAGAATGTTATTTTGCTATTTTTTTTCAAACGATTCTTATTAGTTTTCTTTGATCTCATTTGATCGGTTTTTAATGATATTTAATTTATTTCATTTTAAAAAAAGATCAAAAATTTAATTATACTCAACAAATATTTTTGGCTTTTCTTTAAAAAACTAATTAAATATTAATTGAAATTGCAAATCAATATTTTTCGGAGAAAAAGGTTAAAGTGGGTAGCAATTAAAAAGTTAAAGATGAATATTAATAATCTCCTTACAAAATTTAAAAGAATACGCAAAGAAATGGGAAAACAATACGAAGTTTGGTTGTTATTTTCCAAAGCATCATAGTGAAGTTCACCTTTTGTAAACTTATCCATATTAAATAAACTATTAATACAAATTGTTTGTGTGATTTTTTTTCAAACGAAATAATTATTGTTATTTTTTGTGTTCGAATTATTCGATTAAATGAACTCTCGGAGTCAGCATAAATCAAATCGTACCATTTGACAACACAACACAATTTATCTTTTTTTGATTTAGATTATAAATCAATGCGCTGTTTTCTATTTAACTCAAATCTTTTTTATGGTATTGATATTAATCTCTAGGTTTCTTTTGAATAATACATGTAAAATTGTGACCAAATGTTTGTTGTGAGTTTCATCGTTCTTGGAAATGATAATACTATACATGTCAATACCTTTGTAAAGAAACAATGTAAAGATAGCTGTAGAAAAATAAAAATAATTTTGAAACAACACCAGCTGTTAGTAGCAACTATTTATATGATAAGACTGTATGTTATAGTAGATCAAATATAGTAGCAAATGTCATTAAATTATTTAAATGAAATCATAAAAACAAAACTTTGTAATGTGCTGTGGTAATTAAATATTCTTCTTTTTGTCTGTTTTTCATCACTTTCGTGGTATTTCAATAGCGATTATTTTCTTGACATTTTCACTAATTTCGTACACTATATAGTATATAGTATATAAATACTATCATTTCATGCTGTATTTTATCATGCTGGAAAACATTCAGAAGTTAAAATTTTGTTTCCTTACCACTCTATTTGCAATCGGGTAAGACAAAAAACCCATATATTATTAAAAAATTATATAGATCATACCTCTATTGGTTTAGAATTACAATATAAGTTATATTCAATCTTTTATACATGCATAGGTTTTTGTGTATATTTTTATGATATAGGTTCAAGAGGAAGTGGTTTTATGAGAAGTCATGTTAAATTAAAGAATCTGTATCAGTTGGAAATCTTTTTGAAACAAAATTTGAGTGATCACTTTGCCAACTTAATGTTTTAAATTCTTTATAAATATCCGAAAGAGTAGATATTGTTATCAGTATATTATCAGTATATATATATATATATATATATATATATATATATATATATATATATATATATATATATATATATACCTTGCATATAAAGACTCTCAACTTCTATGAAAGACCAGTTAAAATAGAATAAGCATTAATAAATACATAAAACACTGTTATTTATGCACAAGTTTCACAAATTCAAAAAGTAAAACTACTTAATTTTTAAAATTTTATCGCAAAACTTATTTTATAACTTACAAAGACATTCAAAAATGTGACGAATATTTTCACTTAAAAACCCAAAAAGCAAAGTTTTTATTATTATTATTTTAATAATTTATGTTATTAGCATCGCACTCAATTTACTCTTCTATCTTATTTACATTTTAGTGATAAGACAAATTCTAAGTTGTTAGAAGACTTTGGAGGCATAAGATTTATAATTACTAAAATCTTATTATCCCTCTGGAAGAATTAATTATATTGTAAGTGTTTTGAGCAAGATACACACATGCATGAATAATACAATATCGCACCTTTGACATTCAGACATACATTACGTAAAATTCAGTAATATAAATTCAAAATGCAATAAGATTATTTTAAATAGCAATTTTATTTACAATTATCCAACACAAGTAATATAATATATTTTTCTTTTTGAGCTGTAATGCATACAAATATTAAATTTGCACACAACATATGAAAAGTACTTAAGAAATATTTAATTTTATAATTTTGCATATTTTAAAAATATTATTTATCTTTTGATTTCATATTTGATTTTTCATTTTTAAAAACAATAATTTTCATATCAATAGTTGTAAAACAATATATCAAAACAATATACAAAGTAAACGATGCTTCCATAGACTTACAAATATTAATATGAAAATTATATTTTACAAACATTCATTTATGCCAATATAAAACTACAAACCCGTTTTAAATCTTTGAAATAAAAAATTAGTTAAATTTTTGATAAACTTCACAAATTTTAGTAACGCAATTCTTCACAATTTCTTTAAAAACTTTAAAATAAATATTTTTAGTTGGTTTCACAATATTATCAAAACTATCAATTATAATTAATATGACAATTATTTACATTATTTACATTATTTACATTATATCCTCACGAAAAGACTACATGAAGATGTTATTGTTTTCAGAGTATCTAATAAAAAACATGGGAAATCATTTATACATAATAAATATAACAATTATTATAAGTTTTCCAAAAAATGTGAATTTAATAAAGAAATTTACAAGTTCTTATACATTATGTCACAATGCTTTCTTTTTTTGTTCACGTATTTTTCCTTTGATAATTTTCTTGTCTAATGTAGTTAAATGAAATTATATCTTGCTTTTTCACAAATTGTGAATTTCATTATGTTATGTTTTTCATTTCAAATTATTAAATATAATTCGATTTCCTTTATCGTAGTTTGTTTTCAGACTTAAGATCAATATTTTGTTTTATATTTTACATGAATTGTTGATGCCACCTTCTTTGCAAGTGTTGGTAATATTAGTAACAAGACATTTGTGATTTTATTTAACAGTTCAAGATATTAAAACAGTATGGACAATATAATTAACGTATGTTATTCTAGTGCCTCTGACTTACCAATTAATAAATATATTAATTTAATAATTAAATTACAAATACATTATTAAATTAAGTAAATTAAATTACATGGTTTTAACATCTCCATCTTTTTAATTCAAAAAATGTACTCAAAATTCTGCGATTGCAATAGTTTATGGAAAGTCTTGCAGGGATTTCTTGTCATTATATTTCAGTTCAATCCGAATATATGTCATTTCCAAAAGTCTATATAATATTCCTTTCCTTTCCTATTCCTTTTACAAGAAAACTTTGTATTATAACCCAATTTTATAATAGACAATTTCCTTCAAATAGAACTTACAGTACAAGTGTATTATTTACTATATCAAAAAGATACCGTATTTATTTTATGAACAAGGAAAATGTCTTCAATTGGTACCCACCTACGAAATGTTTTACCTTTTCACTTCCTTTCTTTATTGGTCTAATTTTTCTATTTTAAATACTTTTTTTATTTTTTATTATATATTTTTCCAATCCTTAATATTTCCCAAACAACAACAGGCATTACCAAATGGCAATGATAATTATAAAACTAAACTATTAAATAAAAATGGGAATTTATTCAAATTAATAAGAGAACGCCATTTTTTAAATATAATTTTGCATTATATTTCTACAGGTCGATTGTCATCCTCAAGGACTAAGTAAATTTTAATAAAACCGATAATACTCATAGGTTTACTAGTAATTACATAATTACATGCATGGAATCGAATAAAATTTATTATTCATAACACTCTCAAAATACACGTGGTTAATGCATTTTGAATGTTGATTTTTAGGTCGAATTATTTTATCATCGAGCCTTCACAAGTAATACATTCCCAATAGTTTTATTAAACCAATAATATTACTATTTCCCCACTCAATCAGGTATGCTTTCGAACTCGTGTAAAGAGGTGACGGGTAGTTTTTCCAATGTATGTTCCAGGTGATAAACAAATAAAATTGATTGGTGCTATTAAATTTAATATTCTTGTTTTAATATTTTATTTAAATTGTTTATATTTTCGTGCATTTCACAAGTTCAGAAAACGCAATCATCAGTGGCCTATCAATTTACCTCGTGTTTTCATTTTAATAAATAATTAAATGAATTTCCCATTAAAATTATTACATAAATTAATTTTATAATATTTTGTGTATTTTCAATGTTAGAATTCATTTACTAGCAAATTTTTCTCTTTTAGACATGTTGAATCTAACTGCACAAAGTTTGTCATCAATAGAACTGACCCTCATGTTTTCTCCCAACAGGATCTACATTGATAGGTATATGACCATCGTATGGCTTCTAATTGGGTACATTGGTAATATTTTTTCTTTTATCATTTGGATTGAACCGAAAATGAGGAGAGAAAATTCGTCAGCTATTTATCTTGCAGCCTTATCTTTGAATGATTTTTTAGTCTTGGTTTTTGTAATGATTCAAGACTTGCAATATTCATGGAATAAGAACGTTTTACGATATTCGTTTTGTTCGATCTACATGGTTTTGAGTACATGTAGTCAGTTATTCTCTCCAGTTCTCGTTTTGGCCTTTACCATTGAACGTTGGGTAGCAATTTGCTATCCATTCAAAAGACAATCTCTATGTACGCCTAAAAGAGCAATAATCGTCTCTTTTACTTTATACTTTTTTGTGCTCTGCTATAATATTTACAATGGATTTTTGTGGATTTATAACGACAAATTTGACTCTTGTGTTTTCAGCCAACTTGATACAAACGGAACTAACTTTCATAAACAATATATTTTCACCACAGAGATTGTTTTCAGTGGTTGTGTCCCGTTGTTAATTTTAGGATTCAATATTCTCGTCATTAAGGAAATGTATAGAATTACAAAGTGTAATCGAACGAAAAGCATGGGAAATTGTCCACAATTCCACGATCCAAATCAACGATTCAACAATGAGAGATCTTTCCGTTTCACGACTATAATGCTGCTAGTCGTAAGCTTTTATTTGTTTTTCACCACACTTCCAGGAGGAATAATGTTTGCTCTTCAACAAGTTATAACAATGCCTGATGAAAATATGAATTTATCTAAGGTGAGAGTGTTTATTTTTGTTTTATTAAAAAACTATATTTTTTGTGAAAAAATAATTAATTTTTATTTAAGAATTTAACTTGAATTTGTCAATTATTAACATTTACAGTGTTAAGAATAAGACCAATCCCGTTGACCATAAATATATTATTTTACAAAATCTGTCATTGTCTCCTTGAATAAAACAACACAACGAAGCTCTCAATAATATTACTTGCATTATTAATAATTACTTTCGTACATGTTTTAATTTAATCTAATAAGTTATCTTTTCAAACAATATGATCAAAATAACCAATAGAAAGTAATTTGAAAATGATTAAAACAAAAAATAATAAATCTTTACTGCTCAGCAATTTATTTGATTTATAATTATCAGTAAAATCTTTTTTGGTCACCTGTGATATGTTATCTTTTTTTTATATATCATTTATTTTTATTCTGACAAAAGATCAAAAACTAATTCTAATTCATGAAGTCTTCATATAATAAAATGTATCAAATTTTCAATAATACTATAATATTAAATATTATTCAACAATGTTAACTTTAAAGATTTTCAAAAATATTTATACAAAAATAGAATTGAAAGTCCTTTTGGCTTGCTTAGTATTATCAAATTTGTGGAGTCCAGTGAAATGTGAAAGTAAATTTGAAGTTTTTCGCATTTCACCAGACTTCTTTTAAATATTGGTTAGTATGAGAAGGTATCCTTGAGCTACCTAGAGCAATGAATTTAAAGGGAAAACCAATTCTTTGTAAGCAAATATGTTTTTTGCAAATGCCTTCTTTTCGATTGGCATTGATTATGTAATATCTATAATTATGAATGTGAGTATAAAAATTAATTTTTTTGTTTTAATGAATTGGTTTTATTTAATGTTAAAATGAATTGTGCTGAGAAATATGGGTGTCAGTTTGAAAGGAAATTAGCATCGAGAAATAGGAAATTAATTTGCACTTCGACGTCGAGAAATAAAGTACATTTCGTACAAGTCAGAGTTTTGTTTTGCTTTGAAGTTAAATTATATTGTTATTAATAACAAAACACTGTACAAAGTCAAGAAAACTTAAGAAAAACATTAAGATAATAAAACTTTACACAACTAATAAATAAAAGCATGTATAATTTTTAAGTTTTTTATACATAGACGTTTTTACACAAATATTTTATAAAAAACTAAAAATATACTCCTGTCAAATATAAAGATGTTTTAAAGAAAATAATGTCCTGCCAAATATTTCTTTTAGAATTAATAGTTTAATGAAAGATCTAACTTATTTTCTGCTTGCAAAACTAAAGCCAATAATTTTTTAAGTTTTACTAAGGTTTTCTATTATTTGGTTATAAGTTCTGTAGAAAATTATATATTAGATTTGAAGATTTATGGATTTGCTTCGAAGTCACACCATGGCTTTTAGACAGGGTCGTAACAAGGGTGGTGCGAGCGGTGCAGTCGCACAGGGCGCACATCTGAAAGGGGCGCAAAATTGGAATGTAACATTTTTAATGTTACCAAAAAATAACAAAATATAAATAAAAGAAATTATCAAATGACCTGCAAAACGACGCCCTAGCTAGCCTATCTTTAACATTGCTGATTGGACTGGTAAATTAGCGTGGCTTCGTAGGGGTGTATTTTGTAAAATGTTAGTACACAAAATGGGTTCCTGTCATTTTTTCAATTAGCTAAAGAATTTTAAGAGCATTTCCACCTATTATAATAGCTGGAGATGAATAAATAGTTAACAATCTTAACATGAATATTATAATTATTATAGTAGGCTGTTTTAAATTCGGGTTTTAGGGGCGCCAGATATATGAACCGCACAGGCGCAATAATGCCTTGTTACGACCCTGCTTTTAGACAGTATTGGATAGTAATAATTCACAAAGTAAATGTGATAAATATACGGTTAACATTTTTATTATTATAACAAACTATTGATGAATATATGGCGCATTTTTATATGCAAATCGTATCAAAATATCACATATAGCATAAATGTCATTTGTTGGATATTACTGATGAATATTTTTCGGTAAATATGAAATTTTCTGCTTTGATCATTAAAATTACATTTTGTTTAATTATTTACTATAAATCTATAAATATTAAAGTAGAATTCCATTTAAACAAATAATAAAATATTAATTAATTTTTTCACTCTACCTTAGCCATTAATTACAGAAATTTATTATTGTGGAAATAATAATTAATGAGTTTCAAGAAAATATATAATATTAGGAGTTCGTTTGAAAAATATATTCATGACATTAATTTTAAATAAAATTTCTACTTTCAAATTTTTATAAAATTTCTATTTTTAATCTAAAGATTTACAGTAATTATTTTTATAAATTAATTTTATAGATATTTTTTAAAGCTTTTATTTTTTGTTGAAAGTAATTATTCACTACAATAATTAAAGTTAAAATTTTATGTCACATTTATAATTTTGCACTTTAAAAATGCTGTAGCAAAATTTCGTAAATAGAAATATATGAAAATAATGAAATTGTATACATTTATTAAAATTGTCAAATTGTTAAAATATTAAATCCTTCATTATAAATATGAGATTTAATATTTATTTATTCAAATTTCAAATCAAAAACTATTTGTACTTATTATTAAAACAAACTGATTAGACCAAAATAATCTAAATACAAAATGGTAATTGCAAAATTGATCTGAAGAATTTGAAATGTTATTTAAAGTTTAATCATTTGCCAATTTTAATATTTTAATTTATAAATTTTAAATTTACTATTGATTTTGGAATTTCAATATTATAATTAATTAATTATTAAATTGTATGAAAGTCTGATGAGAATTTAATAGTTTTATGAATTTTTGATATAAATTTAAATATTTTTATTTTAATTTGAAGATTTAGGCACTGTATCGAAATTATTTCAAAATATCATGTTATAACATATGTATTTTTATGCTTGGACATATTAATCAATTTATCAATTTTGAATGAATAACGAAATTGAATGTAATTCTATTGTAACAAACAATAATATTGACAATAAATATTCACGTATACTTAGTTATATAGTAATTTTATATAACATTAATTAGTATTTAATTTAATTTATTTCTTTATAATCATGTTTTATAAAAGAGGTTGACGAATTTCGGAATTAAAATACTTATATTATCAATAATTATTTTCGTACATGCTTTTATTTAATTTAATACATTTTTTTCATTCTCACAGTAATCATTCATAATATGTGTTTGTAATTACGATTTATTTAATTTACAAATAGGAAAAACCAAATTTATTGAAATTAAATCCTCAAATGTTTTATGTTTATTGTTTGAAATGTATAGTTTTGTAACAAAGCAGATAACTAAAAAAGAAATACAATTTGATGATTGAAAATTAAATGAATGTATATATCTATTGTATCTTTTTATGTTATGTTTTTATTCATTCATTTTTATGGCTGTATATTACACATTGTATATTACAGTGGGTGAAAGACAAATATTTTCGTAAGTAAAATCGTCCGACTGTATCTGTGATATTAATTATCAGTGTTTGATAAAGTGATACAAACCGAAATAGATAAACATTTTATTATAATTGTATTCTTTTGAGATTAATTAAAAAATATATGAACAATGTTTAATTTATAAAACATTTTCCCAGTTATAGCAGCTTCCGAATAACATAACATGTGAATTTTAACATTATCAAGTTTCATTCTGCTCCATTATCTCCCATCATCTGCTACATACATTACAGCTTCTCTACCTTCATTTCTATTTATATGGTAATTTATTGACTCAGCTCCATTGAGGAAATATAAGCAAAGTTGGATAACTTTATTATATATTACATCTTCTTCACAACACGTATAAATATTTCCATCATGAATATATATAATGGGTCTAGTATAATTTTGGCTTCTATTTGACAGTAAATAACAGTTTCTATATGAGCCCATCTTTTCCAAATATTAAGACATTTGGAATCGTAAATGATTACTGTTGTCACACGGCAACATTAGCCGGATAATAAAGTTTCTTCTCTTAGTCGAGGTATAATATATAAATACAATGTCAATGGAAAAGTAATCAGTTGTGAAATTTGAAAAAATATATATATATATATATATATATATCAAGAACTTTGTTCAGTTTTCAACACTGATTTCTTTTCAATTGACATTTGTATTTATTAAAAAACTTGACTAAATAAGAAACTTAAAAAATACTATGTATATCATGTTTTAACTGTCTGTTTAATTAGGCGTCATTTTATGCATTTACTATATATAAATAATAATAATAATAATAATAATAATAATAATAATAATAATAATAATAATAATAATAATAATAATAATAATAATAATAATAATAATAATAATAATAATAATAATAATAATAATAATAATAATAATAATAATAATAATAATAATAATAATAATAATAATAATAATAATAATAATAATAATAATAATAATAATAATTACAATAATAATAATAACAATAATAGTAATAACAATAATAGTAATAATATTCATATCAATAATTTTCATATTTGTTTCTAAGACTAAACCAAAATAATATATAAGGTACATGATATTTCGGCACAGTCTTTATCAAGTGTGGATAATATTTATTATTATTGTTTAATCAAGATCAAATTTTCATATTCAGTTGGCTAGAATATCATTTTCGTTACATTGACTGATTTTATGTTAATTATAATATACGCCTTAGAATTTACGGAATAAATTACATATTTCTTTTGTCTTCATTCATCTCCTCACGACTGAAATATATAAAGAAGGCAACAGACTATTGAACAATGAACGTAATACTCTATTAAATTCAAAACGAATATCTAATTAAAATAAAAGGAATATCATTGTGAAGATAGTAATTTAGTCTTGAAAATTTATGAATTATTTAATATTACTAATGCCATTGTGAATTCTATGTTGAAAAATCATTTCATTTATTTTCAAATATTTTCGTCACGGCGCTCTATTTAATTCTATTCTATCACAAGTCGTACAAACAAAGATTGTACAGCTTAAAAACATCGATTTTCACAAAACCAAATAATAATAATAATAATAATAATAATAATAATAATAATAATAATAATAATAATAATAATAATAATAATAATAATAATAATAATAATAATAATAATAATAATAATAATAATAATAATAATAATAATAATAACGATAAGAAGAAGAAGAAGAAGAAGAAGTAGAATATAATTATAATAATATACATATTTCCTAAACCTTTTAAACATGTTTTGACTGAAAACGTACAAAGAAATAATGTATTGTTTCATAATTATAAGCTTAATAATTTTCTAAATTGCAATATATAGTGATTTTAAATTGTTCTTTTATTTATTTATATTCTATACAAATGTTTGTCAATTTTTCTATTATTGTATGAGCATCTTTTATGGAACATCGGTAGTTTTCTATCATATGGTTCATGGTAAATCGGTCAATGGAAATTTCTTTATATCCTTAATTTCCAACCTTGTTGCCAACACTCAAAAGCATTGAGAAAAAGAACTTTAAAGATACCTAAAATAAAATACGGTTCAAAAATATTAACTATTTGAAATCCTTATAAAATCATTTTCAATAATTATTATGAAATATTTAAAAATTTTATTTTTAGTAACTAAAATTTATTGGTTTATTCAATTTAATATTTTTTTTAGTTTCATTAGACAATAAAGTTAATTGCATTCGCAATAATGAATAATGAAATTTTTGAAATGACTGATAGCATTTAATTTTTATTTTATGGGTGTTTCTAAATATATATATATATATTGCATAAAATATTGTTGTCATGAAAATATATTAATAATTAATTAAATATTATTATTATTAATTTTATTATATAAACATAAACAAGGCACTGATATAAATATTTTAAATCGCTAATCAAAGATAATAACGTAAAATTTTGGTAATTAATGAAGTAAAAAATTATTAAATTTAAAAAAGTGTAATTTAATTAAAATTTTAACAATATTTTAGTGTTTTAAAATAAAAATTAATTCTTTTAAAAATTTTAAAAATTTTTCGAATAGGCAATTTAAATTTTATTATTATTATTATTATTATTATTATTATTATTATTATTATTATTATTATTATTATTATTATTATTATTATTATTATTAAATTATTATTATTAAAGGCTTAAATTATCATTTTATTGTTTTAAATAATAAATGCTGCTACCAAGAAATCATCATTTTATACTATTATTATTATTATTATTATTATTATTATTATTATTATTATTATTATTATTATTATTATTATTATTATTAATATTATTATTATTGTTTCGACCAGTCAGAGGGGGATTGCCTCTGACTGGCAGTTTTGGCTCTTTTTTATATTCGCGTCTGTGTGCGCGGTCTGGTTAGACCGATTCTTGTTGGTGTGCGCACACAGACGCGAGCAATGGGTATGATTTTAATTAGAAAATGCTGGAATTTTGGATTTGTTTAAACCGGGATGGTGAGAAGAGGTTTTGAATCGAAAAGTCTGGAATTTCGAAATTGGAATTAAATTTTGTAAAAGTTTAAAATGGAAGATTTTAATTACAAATTTATTAAAGCTTATGATGTTCCAAACCAAGATCTTATTTTCTTATTTCGATGAAACCAGTGAATTCATTGAAAATGGCAGAAAATTTGGTGGAGTATTGGTTCACTGTCTTGCTGGAATATCAAGAAGTGGAACTATTTTGACGGCTTATTTAATGAAACATTTTAAAGTTGGTCCAAACGATGCGATTGAGAAAATTAAGGAAAAGTCATTTATATGTCCAAATGATGGATTCATGAAACAATTAAAGATATATTTCAACATGAATTGTAGTGGTGATTACACAAGTGATTGTAGTGAGCCGTTACACGGCCTTAACAATATCTATATACCTATTATACTATATTATATTATATTATACGATATTATATTATATATATAAATGCGCGGTCACCAGCGACTAAGGACCAAACAGAACACAATAACAGTCAATCAAAATTCGTGCGATCAGCTAATACTTCTACTTATCAATCAGGCTCTATTAATCAATCTCAGAAGAGTAAAGCAAATTCGACGCCATGTTATCATTATCAAGATAAACTGTATTCGGCTCCCAATAGTTTTAGTGTTGGCTCTCATAGACCAACACCCTCATCCATTACAATTCGCGAAATACGGAACAAATCCTAACAATAATATAAAAACCTAAATTTGTTTATTTTGCATTTATTTATTAGTAATTGACTATTTGAAATTCTTACGCGAACTTTATAAAATTGTTAAGCTTTTTAAATTATATATTTTTAAAAATCTGTTTATTTTTTATCGAATGATATAATTTTGTATTTTTTTGTAACTTTGTTTACTTATATGTATAAATTTTGTAAAAGATTTCCTTGCTTGTTTATATATTCCAAAAAAAATTTTGGTAATTTAAATAAAAACTGACATTAACTCTTTATGATTTATTTTATAAGTTTTCAATTTTATCAGCCAATTTGTAGAAAAATGAGACCATTATATACATATAAGGAATTAAATAATTGGAAGCCAGTTAATACTAGCAACAATTGTATATTTGATTACCAGAAACCAATATTCCAAGAAATGAATGGAATGAAAGTTGTCGAAAATCATAATTCGCAACGCAATAAAGTTCTCTTATGTCATGATATGAACGGCGGTTATCTAGACGATGCTCTTACTGAAAATTCTATTGCCAAATTACCAGATCGGATTGCCTCAACCACAACAGTGATGAGTACAAACAATTTATCCGCTTATTTTCTCCAGATGAAATCAACAAATGCACAAATACAGTTTCTCAAGCTCAATTTAATTTATCATCATCTTCAAAAGATTTAGTTCAATTCAAATGTAGAAAGTGTCGATTTTTATTATTCGACGATTCAAGTGTTGTTGAGCATAGTAAAATAAAGCTTCGAAAGCAATAAATGAAAACACAGTTTGCAACACGGAAATCAGAAATTATTCAATTGAAGAATTATCCAACCGATTTTCTCAGTTGTCCGAATTATATGACTATCAGGGTACTTTGACGTTTATTTCATGGATACCAGAAACAATGAAAATCAATCGTCTGTCCTTCTTAATTAGTTTAATGACATTCGTTTTCTCGGACAATTGCAATATTATAAAAAGTTTTAAGTCAATGTCCTATTTTGAGGAAAATAAAAGCTTGATTCAGTCGTTTGAACTTTATCTGAAACATGGCAATTGGTTTTCTCTCCATGAAGTTTGTGAACTTTTTCAATGTCCCCACATCCTTCCTACTCCCTGGAGTTCTCTCCCCAAACAATATATTCAAGGCTTTTCGATTCAAAACCTCTTCTCACCATCCCGGTTTAAACAAATCCAAAATTCCAGCATTTTCTAATTAAAATCATACCCATTGCTCGCGTCTGTGTGCGCACACCAACAAGAATCGGTCTAACCAGACCGCGCACACAGACGCGAATATAAAAAAGAGCCAAAACTGCCAGTCAGAGGCAATCCCCCTCTGACTGGTCGAAACAATTATTATTATTATTATTATTATTATTATTATTATTATTATTATTATTATTATTATTATTATTATTATTATTATTATTATTATTATTATTATTATTATTATTATTATTATTATTATTATTATTATTAGTATTATTATTATTATTATTATTATTATTATTATTATTATTATTATTATTATTATTATTATTATTATTATTATTATTATTATTATTATTATTATTATTATTATTATTATTATTATTATTATTATTATTATTATTATTATTATTATTATTATTATTATTATTATTATTATTATTATTATTATTATTATTATTATTATTACATTTTCGTTTTATAGTCTTAAATATATAGTTATATGTTAATTATGTTAATTACAAAAACTGACAGATTTTGCATGTTAATAAAGGTTTAGCGTGTCTCCTATATGCACTCGGAATATTTGAATTGGAATTCATTAAAAATTGGCATTTATTTTAATTAAACAATTTTGTAAAGTTTTTTCATGATGTTGAATAAAAAATCTGATAATTTTGTTGATTTGTTTTTATCAATGGAATTTCAAAATTCATTAAATTCATCTATTAAAATGCTTTCTTTAAAGTGTCCATAATTGACTCTAACAAATATTATATGAATAACTCTTATCTAAATGGTTTTATTTTGTTTGTTTAAATTTTCTTTATAAATTCCTTCGTTGGATTTAAAGTTTCTAAAACATTGAAGGTCTTCTGGTTTCAATGACTTCAATTTCAAAAAATATGAGTTCCTTAAATATGTGATTCTATTTCACTATATTATATCCCTTAAAATGAACCGTGTCAATATGTTACAGTTAAAGTATACATTTAAAGCAGTACATACACTATCTAGTTGATATATGCTTCCACTAGCTGTTTCAATGAAAGCATACATTATTTAAAATAGTGCATATTTTATCTAGTTAATTTATTCATTGTATTTTGTGTATTTTGTGGGCAATTTTGTGTTTAAGGATGTGTCTTAAACATCTTAACTTTTACTAATGCTAATCAGAGGGAGTATTCAATTAATTGAATTACCACGGGCATTTCCACGTAGATTGACATTTCCATGACTATTCTTTGGACTGTACTATTCGACAAAGAAATATTCCTTAAATAGAATACGAATCTTGCTTTATAACCTTTCTTATTGCCGCAATAAAAATATCCTCTTCAAGGTATGGGCCTTCCTCTTCTTTGCAATAAGAGGGAAAATTTCTTCAGAAGCTTAGAGACCGTCAATGACACTACACATTTTAGTATATTTGATATACGAATTCAACAGTATATTGATAGTATTTTCAAATTCTTTAAAAAATCCAAAGTCTTGTCCTTTTCATTTTGATGGTCATTTGCTAAATGAGCCTTTAGTTTTGAAGGCCGTAAGTATTCATTGAAAAAATTCCTTTCACATAACAAACACATTGTTTTTGTTTCATTTAGACTAGAATGATATACTTATACAGAGTTCTTCTAAATATAATGTTAGTGCTCATGAAAGAAAATACCCTGCCTCCATATTAATATACAAATTCTGTCTATTCTCCAAAGTTTCTATGATTATAACATATTAACTTTGAAAAAATAACATCAAATGTTCTTGTATTTTTACATTTACATTTACATTTCATTTCATTTCGTTTTATTGTATGAAGTATGGCCCTATAGGTTTATATTGAAAATATAAAAAGAAATTAAAACTTCCGATATAGAACTTTGTCAAATTAAATTTAGACTATAAAAAATTTAATTTTAATAATTTTAATAATTGCGTTTTCGATTAAAAGAAACAGACTGTCTTTTCCATTGCATGTCTAGTAAGGTGAATTTGATTTTCTCTAATAACATTGAAAAATAAATAAATAATTTAATTTAAAAATTTAATTGAATGCCACAAAACTGTCACAGAATCCCATCAACATTGAAATATATGAAGCGTAAATGGAGAATGAAAAATCTCACTAAATTATTTGATGGATAATTTGCAACATTTATTATCATTTTAAGAAAAATTAAAAAACCACAAAATAAATAAACAAATAAATGCTGATTTAATTTTAACTCCTTTGATCAAATTACAGACTTCATTATTTTGATGTCATTTTGAAAGTTTGAAAAAAAACCATTTGTTTGAATGGATATGTAATTTTATTTTTCATATATATAAGATGTCAATGCAATTGTATATATGATACAAAAAATGTCCCCCTCAATAAATCAGTGCAAATGAATGAACAGTAATTTTTATTTGTCATAATACCAAATAAAAGGTTTTAACCAATTAGAGTAACCTTGAAACTTAACTGTTAATAGTATTTTATTTTAATTTGATTATGTTAATTTTATATTTTAACTAAATTTTCAACAAAGATTTTATAACTTTTATAACTATAGTCAAGACCCTATATAGAAAATGATAATTTTAAAATAATTTTAAAATGATAAAAAAATGACTCGGTAAGAGGTTTAGCGCTATTAGAAATATAATTTGTTTAGTTGAAAAGAAAACGGAAATGCAATTTAAAAAGAAGTTAGATTAGAAAACAAAATTAAAACAAAATTATTTAAACAAATGACAAATTAAAAAATAATTTATATATAGCTGTTTCCCTTGAAAATATTAATTTTCAATTTTTTTATATCTTTAATTAATTTTGCACTGCAACGTTTTTGAATTTTTGTTACATTTAAATTTTTTTGTTGGACACAATTTTTTTGAACACTATATTTCTTTTTTCATTTCATTTTGTATAACTCCGATAAAATTAGGAGTTACAAAAAGGGTTAACGATGGGGAGTGGACTGTAAAATTGTGAAATTTTGAAAACTATGAATCAGTAAAGATATAAAAAAAACATTGATATCCTTATTGATTCATAGTTAATTTTTTAATAAATATGTTGAGGATACTTAAATAGCAAATAATATAATAAATAATAAATTACCTGGGGAAAGATCGTCATGACAACGGGATGATCTATGAGAACTCGGAGAAAAAAACGGAAGTAAAAAGAAATGAAAAAGGAGAAAGATAAATCAAAGAAAAGAAAATGAACAAGAAATTAAAACAAAGGTCATTGTTAATTAAGAAGTACAAACGAAGGAGGAATTTCAAATTCGAGAAAAACAAAAATATGGGAAAAGCCGTATCTTGACAGCTTGTCAAATATGTCAAAAATACAGAGGAAAAAGAAAATGGAAAAAAAATTATCTCAAGTACCGCAAATGGGCCAAGCTATAAAAAGGAAGACAAGGAAGTTAGAGTTAGTGAGAAATGGAGTTAAAAAGCAGAAGTGAGTTAGAGAGTTAGAAATAAAGGGATTGTTAGCAAAGGGAGAATTAAATCGAGTTAATAACAGAGTTAACCCAGAGTGACAGAAGATAACTGGTTGATAATAAACAATTTAGTGAGATAGTGTCGAGAATCTATTGTAAAATTGAATATAAAGTGGAAGTGGAGTAAATTAATTTGTGGTCAAAGCAATAGAACAATCGATCAACGTACCCTGTAATTGAGTGGTTGACGGCTAGTGATTATTGTTGTTGTTACAGAAATTATACGAAAAGGGCTATTCTTCATGTAGTGTCGCAAAAAGCTCTGTGTGATTAATTGGTTTAGAGTTAATTGGTTGTAATCGCCACTTGTACAATCTATTTGAATATTAATAAAGCTTATCGTGTTCGGGATTGTTAATTTGTGAATTAATAAAACACACTTTGGAGTCAGAGTAAAAGTTTGAATTTACAAATATTGTCACCAACTCAATAACCCAACAAATACAATGAACAATATACTCTATTTATATTTCTTGATAAAATACTTTAGAAACTAGGGAAACGAAATTTTGTGAGAATGTGACTTAAAGGAAGCATCAATATTATTCTTAAATTTTTTTTTTTGAATTTTTTTTAAATATATTTCTAATTGTTTTTGTCCTTTAAGATAATAAAAATATTAATATTATATAAACCAACTACAATTATAAACTTTTTAATATTGCTTATCTACTAGAACCTAACTGTAGACAAAGTAATTAAGTTATTGTAAATACTAAAACAATATTTATAATAATTAAATAATTATATAATATTTTGTAGTAAACAATATAGTTTTTGAAGTATCTTTGGCAAAGTCTCTTTCATTTGATTTTATTATACACATTTTCTTGAACTTTCAGATTGAAGTCGAAAACCTAACAAAGATATAAATTTATTTTTCCTTCCTTTATACTATTCTATATAATTATTAATTATTAATTAATTATTTTACTTGACAAGGAATTCAAAGAAATAAATGTCATTTATGAATTAATCTAATATGAAATATTTATTTTATTTAATCTCCACACTTGGCAGTTTTAGACGCAATTAATAATCAAATGTTTATCATTTGATTAATGTACATTTTCATAATTTGGTAGTTTAGATAACAATCTTAAACATAGAAAACACTTTTTATTCAATTTATTATTATTATTATTATTATTATTATTATTATTATTATTATTATTATTATTATTATTATTATTATTATTATTATTATTATTATTATTATTATTATTATTATTATTATTATTATTATTATATTATTATTATTATAAAATGATGATTTCATGGTAGCAGCAAATATTATTTAAAACAATAAAATGATAATTAAAGCCTTTTGCTGCAAATAATGTATTTAATGAAAGAATTTTCGACTATAAGATAGTTCTTGTCAATCTCAGGAGATTATTATTATTATTATTATTATTATTATTATTATTATTATTATTATTATTATTATTATTATTATTATTATTATTATTATTATTATTATTATTATTATTATTATTATTATTAAAAGTTGATCTAAAATATTACAAAGAACATTTAACAATAAAATGTATCTATTCTAAACATTTTTGTATAATCATTAATTTCTGAAGCATCCTAATTATGATTTCAATACCTTTTTTATAATATTATTCAGGCAAACATTTTTGTAATTTTCACTTTGTGGTAATTATTTTTATTTTGCAAAACAAAATTAATTTTTATGAACGCTTTCCACTGTCTTTATTGCAATATAAAGATCGTCATTAATTAATCAGAAATAAAGAAGAGAATGTGAAAATAATATTGTATCATAATTTTACTCAAATTTCAATAAATGACCAAAAGAAACAGTAAAATAAAAGTCTGTATCTAAATGTAGCATAGGAGACCTATCGAAAATCACTGGTTTCGATGATTTATTTAGTGCAATATATATTTTTTAATTTTTATTCAATTAAAAACTTAACGATAATAATATCTATTGCATTTATTAGATGTTTTTACACATTAAAATAGTCAAAACTCACTAACCTGGATGGAACAGAGACTGGGACCCTTAATTCTAACTTCCAACTATATCTGTCGAAGTCTATTATATCTGTCACCTAAATCCTCGATATAAATTAATCAGAATAATAGATTTAAAAATTTACATAACGTACAATAAATTTGAATATCCGATGTTTTTTTATTTTATTTTGACATATTTTAATTTAAATGTCAACAATTTTACAGATCTATTAATTGTTAGATAAATATCCCCCGCCTGACTGTTGAAATATGGCAATGTTGTTAAATTTCAATCAAGTGCCTGTCGACATAATTGAACTCCATTTATTATTCATCGGTGTTTGATAAATGTTAAAAAAATATATTACCTGAATAAATTAGAAATTAAATTTACATAAATAATAAAATTATTAAATTTATAAAATACAATATTTAAGAATTTTAATTTTAAGGAATTTTATATTCTCATTATTCTCATTTTGTATAAAAGTATATATTTTTAAAAATTTAAATAATAATTTTTAAAATAAAATTTTATATATTTAATTTATTTTCATTTATTATTTTTTGATATGTCACGAATTTTCATCACTGCCTTTTTGAAGTGTTAAATGAGTTTTGTTACTCAACAAAAAAATTAATTAATAGTAATGAAAACAAATTAAATTTTAAAAAAATATATAAATATATCAAAAGTGAAGAAAATAATAAATAATTTTTCTGATAGAGATAAAATGTTTAGAAAATATTTTAAACATAGAATAAATAATAAGAAAAGATTAAAATAAAAATATTAATTTATATATTTTTTAAAATATTAAAATGTGGAAAAGATTTGTTCATCTGATTGATCCATCTGATTGTAAAAATATTTTGTTATTTATTATGCAGCTCCTTGACTTTAAATGATAAAAGATAGATTAAAGTGTCGATGACGCCATAAAGCTACCACGTCCTTATTTTAAATCTTTTCCCGTTAATAAAGTAGGTGCAATAAATAAATTGAGGAATGGTAACAAGTAAGTAGGGTGGACTGTATGAAAAATATTAGGTATTCTACAGTTTGTAAAGTATCACACGTGCTGTATGGGGGTTTAGTGTTGTCATGAATCAGACCAGATAGTTCAATTAGTAATTTTACAGTTCTGAAATAACTGTTTGTTTAAATGGCATTATTTAATATATTGCATTCTAAATTACTGATAGTGTCTTTTTTTGTTAAGTTTTTGTTAAGTTTGACTACGTTTAACATAGATATTTCGAAAAGTCTACTATTTTGAAGGCCTGAATGACATTACAATTTTGTACTTTTTACACGTGCACATTTTTAATTTGTGTGAGAAAAGGCTCTTAGAAGAATTTCTTCAATTTTTCTGTATTTTAAAAATGGGAAAGTAATTTTTGTCAATTTGGACTGAAAAACTTTTTCTTGAACTGAAGTCCAGAGCAATACATATTTTTTAACCGGTAACACAACCGATACCCAAAATATTTGAAGAATAAAACCGAAAACCAGAATCAAATATTTTTCAGTTCATATTTACTTAAACAAAAAAGCGATTTATTAAAACAAAAATGTATTAAAAATTCACTTTATTGAATAATTCTTGCGTAAGGTCAACTCGATCATGGTGTGGCGGTTTGATGAAATGAAATTGTTTTTTCGGATGACTTCTATTTTAAAATAAATTAATATATTTAACAATTTCATTTTGAATTGATAATGAATTACCAAATATTTTCATTCTTCGGAAAAAAGTGAAAATTCTCTCTTATGAAAGATTATCTTCCTCAGTTTTTTTTAATTTCATAGCTTTATTGCAAAGCTGAATGGAAAATATTGGATAGCCGCAATTTTATTAATTGCTTCCGATTCGTTCAAATATAATTACCTTTTTACTTTAATGAATAAATTCTTTGCTTATCCTTCTTAATTGGATAGTTGAATCAATCTCTTGGGAATATAATAACAAGATTATTTTGCTTTTTCTCGGACCTTAAATAATATTAAAAATGCAGATTTTTTTTAATATATTTAAAATTAATTTTATCAGGCATATTAAATTTTTAATAGAAATTACTTTTCCATTAACTAATTACTCACTGACTTTAAATGTGTTCTTGATAATCAGACTAGTTAATGACAACTAATAAAATTTTAGTATAAAATTATAATAAATTCTTCAATAAGTACTTCAACTTGAAATTATTTAATATATTATTTATTTTTTAAATTGACATGTAAATCAAGTATTTGTTTTCTGAATAAAGTTTCATTAATTCATAATATAGACTTCAATTTTGATTAATTTGTAATAATAATAATAATAATAATAATAATAATAATAATAATAATAATAATAATAATAATGTCAAGTATTAAATAATAATTGTTTTCATATACTTAGTGTTTAAAACACAAAAATAAAACATAAAAATTTACATTTATAAATGAAATATAATTAACAAACATGAGTCTAAATGTTCTCCTTGCATCTTATGTTGCTTGAAATTAGTCGGTTCTAACTCTGACTTTTCGTGCTCTCTGTTTTAATTATTAAAATAAGCCCCAACACAGAATACTTTATTAAACGTCATCAAAATTTGATAAAATATTGTCAGTTGCACTTCTATTTAATCTGCACTCTTCTATAAAATTAATAAAGTATTATAAGGAAAACAAATTTCATTGTTGTTGTACATAAAATAAAATAATTTTTAATTTTTGTTTCTGGCCCTAACAAACCAATTAAAATTTGAACAATAAATTATTTGAATAAAATTAAAAATATTACTTAAGACTCGAAGACGCCAAACAAACGAAATACATTACAAGGACATTTTCCTCATCATCAGTCTGCCATCATAATCTATGTTAACAGTTATATACGGAAAGAATAATGACGTAATGGTTATGATTTAAGTTATGATTTGAATAATTTCAAAAAATTTGTTCCTGATTGAATGTAAATTGTTGCGGATTGTTATTTAATAACCTAATGCATCATATAAAATTCTTTCCTAATTATTATTAAATTTTTTATATAAAACTTTAAAAGATTTTAAGTCAGTTGAACCTTTTCTTCCAAAATTACAGAAAAAGATTTTCGATTTTCTTATTGTAAGGTTTAAGATATATAAACGTTACGTCAATGATATCTTTTTATTATTTCCTTGATCTAATGATGTCTTTCCTTTTTAAAATTACATGAATGCGCTTCATTTCAATATAAAATTTAGAGTGGAACATAAAGTCAATTCTTTCCTACTATTTTTAGATCTGTTATTGGAAAGAATAGTTAAAGGTTTTTGTAGTGTAACGTTAATTTATTAAATATAGTTTTTTTATGTAATTACAAATTGTTATCTTTATCTTTATTCGAGTCACAGGTACTTCCGTGTTATCTTACCCCCAAAAATTAAATTATAAAATACAATTAAAATAACAATATAAAAAATGAGAGAATACATTATTGATGACGTTATTGAACATTATTGAGCATGAATTTATTAAGGCTATCTGTGATTTATGTGATTATGTGATTATGTGAGTTTATGTGGCGCAAACGTGTTCTAAGCAACAGTACCGATGTGTTCGACACTATTTTCAACGACATTGTGGTTTTCTGGCCATTGGATGACCATTTACAAACTCTTTACAAACATTTGCTGATTTTGTAGCTGTGAATTAGAAAATAAATATAATAATTATATGTGTTCTTTTTTAATTTAATTTTTGGGGGTAAGATAACACGGAAGTACCGAGTCATATCCTTTGCAACCCAACAAAAAGAAACTATGTAGTAATTCTCTATAGTAATAATTTACTATAGAGAAATTACAAATTAAAAATAAAATCGATAAAAAAGAATTTAAAAATCTAAGAGTTATAAAGTAATCAAGCTGATCAAGTAATCTGAAGTCGAACTTAATATTCATTAAAGAAAGATCCATAGATATTATAAAAGAGAAAGGAACTACATTTGTTGTAATATTTACTACATCTATATAGTGTCGGAAGGATCTAATAATTCACAAGTTAAAGAAGAACTAATCAAATCCTAGAATTGTTCAAATTATTCCCAATTGATCAAAGAAATTTATAAATTACAATTCTTCAATAAATCACTTACCTTAATTAATAACAGGATGTATCGAGATCAATCCTAAACCCTTGCGGTATTTCTCATATAATTTTCACAAATAACAGCATAATATCCTTTGTATATAATAGACTGAATCACTAACCCTTGTCAATATCACAAAGTATTTTAATTTTTTCGTTAATAAGATTGTAATTTTTATCAACTGTTATTTAACATCTTTGCTATCATTGTACATACAAGCACTATGGTTGTCCCGACACTTTTTACTGATGACTCTACCGGGTTCTACAAATTTTCCTTACATATTAACAGATTATGATACCGAAAAATATTTAAATAGTCACTATAGTTTTGAAACATATCGTGATCATTATTTTCTAAGTTTGAAAAATCTAGAAAAAGTATTCATAAGCTTGTTTCTCTTTTGACAAAAAATGATTATTTGTAGAAAGATTGACTAAGGAAACTAATCATCATCTCTTGATTGCACTAAAATGTTTTAGTAATTACATATTCGGAAGGTTTTAAAATTTTAAGTTCTCTGTCATGAAATCATTAGGTAATTCCAATTTTGTTAAAATAATGTCAAAATCATTAAATATGTTTAGGAATAAATTTCAAACGCCAATAGGTTTAGTGTCTGATCTAGTGTATAAGTTTTCAATTAATGGTTGCAATGCCACATCCATCGGAGAGACTTCCTGTCATCTCCGCACACGATATCACAATCCCCCACAATTAAAATGTAATCAGCAACAATTTATTGCGATTATTGAGATCATTATTGTTTCCGTATATAACTGTTAACATAGATTATGATGGCAGACTGATGATCAGTATAATGTCATTGAAAATTATTTCGTTTATTTGGCGTTTTCGAGTTTTCATTAAAAATGGACCATCCTTTTTACGATATTTAGATATTACTAAAGAATTGATTTGGTTTCCATCACTTGAAAAATAATGAATATTAATAAAAATTGTAAATTAATATTGCAATATTTAGGAGTAAATTTAATTTATCATTTTCAGCATAAGAAAATAATAATGTGTCATGGACAATTTTGTATTTAATTTTTTACATTAGATTTGTAGTGGAAGAAAACAACTTAAACCTTTCACAGAAATTAGTGAATATATTAGTGAATATATTTTTCAAAAAAAACAATTGGCTTCAATTTATTAATTATTTTTATCATTTTTATCAATCTAAATATCAAATTGAAAAAATCACATTTTATATTTTTAAAATATTTAAAAGTTTATTTATTTATTAATATTTATTAATATTTAAATTTTTTTTAAATTTAATCCAATTAAATTTTGTTATTTAAATAAATATAAATGTCAATGATTTTGTCGTCAGATAATTTCAAACATTCTTTAAAAAATAAACCAACTGGTTTTTGACAGATAAATTTAAAAATTTTTGACAATATCAGTTAAATATTTTTTATTTTGTTAGTAGGCAATTCATATTAATTTCCTGTTTTTTCAATATGAAAATTTTTGAAATATATTTTAATTAACATATTTTGTTAATGAACTACTACAGCAATTTTAGGTGTTCTGTTTTCCCATAATATTTTTGATTATATTTCTTAATTAGATTTAATGTCTTTTATTCTTAAAATATTCACTAAACTGTTAATTAGCAGTCAGTACTTCCAGGGTACCGCATATGAGATATATGATATTAACCCAAATAATAATAAAATAACAGAAATTTTTCACGCACTAATAATCTCAATAATAACAAATTAATAATGTTTATCACGAAGATACAAAAACAATGGTGCCTTTTTTAACAATAATAATAATAATAATAATAATAATAATAATAATAATAATAATAATAATAATAATAATAATAATAATAATAATAATAATAATAATAATAATAATAATAATAATAATAATAATAATAATAATAATAATAATAATAATAATAATAATAATAATAATAATAATTATTATTATAATATAAGAACTTTTTCAATTTTCACCACTGATTTCGTTTCACGAATTTTCGGCACTGCCTATTTCAAGTGATTTTGATTTTTAAAAAATCGTGAATGTCAAAAAAACATCGATATATTTACTGATTCATAGTTAAGCTTTATAATAAATACAATAATAATAATTATAATATAAAGTGATGATTTCTTGGTAGCAGCATTTATTGTTTTAAATAAAAATAATAATAATAATAATAATAATAATAATAATAATAATAATTATTATTATTATTATTATTATTTTTAATTTTAGAAAAATGATTTTTAAAAAAATCTTAATGAAAAGTCACATTACATTATTCTTTGAGTTGGTGTAGAATTTCAGAATTATTAAACATTGAAAATCGCTCGCTTTTTTCTTTTTGCATAAAATATTCAAAATGTTTAATATGATCAAATTTGATTACTGATAATCTTTTAAATGTTTGGAATATCTAATAATTTTAATATTTCTTGTCGATTTTCAAAAATTACATTAAGAAAACAATAAAATTTCCAAAAATTACTTAAATTAAACGTTTTAACCCCTTAACGAGCACTGACGTATATATACGTTCGCGCAAAACCGGACAAAATGTGCAGTGACGTGATAGTTTTTGAATAGTTTTAGTTTATTATTTTTCAGCTAATAAATATTATTATTTTATTGTTACATTATATTGTTATTTATTGAAATTGGTCCAAATATATATTTTCTTAAAGAAAAAAAATTGATTTTTTTGGTCGTTTTTTTTAAAATTGTGCGTTAAGGGGTTAAAGATAATTTTACAAATGAATAAATTAATATTTTCCACACTATTTTACACTCACTGAAATTAGTAAAATATATGAACTCAAAATAACATTCCAGACATTCTGTAGAAAACAGATGTCAATTCGTCGACACATGTTATTTAATTACAAATAAACCCACAATAAATTAATTTATTTCCATGGATTTGTTTAATATCTGTATGACATATATCGTATTTTATTACGTAATGCCAGTAAACGAGAAATTCGTACCCGGGAAATTCATGCTTAAAGAATCCATGAATTTTTTCCCGATGTTTTAGAGTTGATTAAGAAACGGTTGGATTATAAGGTTGTTATTTATTATTGTTTTAAAGAATATTGGACCATTAAATCTTCTTAAAGACACAAAAATCCAATTTCTGACTGGTCGGATTGCCAGGGGACCAACAGCTTGAATTTTTTATTTTTTCCATCGTCGATTAAATTGAATCAAGTTACATCCAAAATAATATTATCCTTGTTTCATATAAATGTTTTAAACCAATGTCACTAATATTTAAGTTTGTATTTGGTTTTCAAGGTTTTAGGAGATAATCAAGATACGTATCTTTCAAGATTAAAAGTTGGTGAATATTTTACTTGAATCTTAATAAAATTAAAGCTATTATTTATGTTCCTAATAATATCATCGTTATATCATTTTAATTATTATCTTTTAATTATAAGCTTCTCGTTACGCATGTTCCAAGCATATAGAACATAGGTGGTCAAAGCGTCGACCGCAATATACCAATCACTTTCAAACCTGTTTTATTTTGCTGTTTATGGTTCAAACCGGTTTTAATCTAGTACATATCGAGATTTAACAGTAAATACACATATACAAGCAATAAAAACAAAATATCGTTCAGGCTTGACAAACGATAATTTAAATACATGCTTTCGTATAGCTTTAACATCATATGAAATACAATATGAAAAGTTTTCCACAAGTACACAATCCAAAGCTTCAGGTGGGAATAAAAATAAACTTTTAAAATTTCAAATATTATAGAAAATTTACTTGAATCTTGTCTTTATTATGATTTTTTTGTATTGTTTATTTTAGTTTTTTGTATGTATCCATTTTTGTATATCCATTTTTAAATACACAAAGTTGAATATGGACCATAAAAATATTCCTCATTGTTTTATCACAAAAATTTTGAATTTCAATATTAGTCGACCGCCATTAACCACTTGCCGGGCGCGCGCTCAAATATGAGTACAAAAAATGTGTACCATTTCGGGCGAGCGCTCACATGTGAGCGTAAACTCATATAGAAAAAATATTGTCCTTTGAACTCGGAAAATTAAAAAAAATATATTTACGTTATATTTTGATTATATACTATTAATTAATGATTTTAAAAAATTAGTTTTTTTCTGACATGAAAAAAGAAATCGTCCGGCAGTTGATTAATATTTTTATCAACTAGTTGCCATAGAAACCCAACAGTGTAGCCCCCTATTGTATAGAATATACTGATAAAATTCCTTTTGATATTTTTTGATATTTGATATTTTTTTACTTGAACTGAAACGTTTATTTCAAAGAAAATACATTTGTTTTACAACAGCATACATAAAAATAAAATAATCTAGTATAATATTAAATTAAAGTACAATATGTACTAATAAACATTATTGAGATGTATATAAAGTTATACTGTAGTAGTTAAATATACTTAATATTATTAGATTGAAATCTAAATTTTAAAAAATGTTTAAAATACATTTTTGCATTCAAAAAATAATAACAGAATAAAACAACATAAAAAATATACTATCTTTCTTTATATTTATTTATATACCTTAAATAAATTATTTAACATGTTATTTAAAATCGAATTACCGCCAATTACCAGCGTTAATTTTTGAACAAAATTTAAGAAAAAATCTTGGAGAAATAAAGCGAATTAAATTCAATTATTCTTTAAAAGAAAATAATTATCTCTCTTCCAATATCAATTAAGAAAAACTCTTTTTAATGGATAAAAAATGATTAAATTTAATTTTTGTATAAATGTTGACATGTGTAGAAGGAATTTTTGAAAAATTAAAAATTAATATATTTTTATATAGAAAATTTAGAATTATATTATAATTCGAGTATAATAATGTATTTTTAAATATTATTAAAATTCTAATATTAATATAAAAAATAATAAATTAAAATTAAAACAATTGATATATTAATATAAAAATAATTTAAAAAAATTATATACAACTTTTATACAGGAAAGTCGCTTAAATCGTAGAACAATGATTAAAGTCCTATCAAATGATGTCAATCATTTAATATTCTCGCTTTTACACTTCCCGTTGAAAAAAATTTTAAATTTTTTACTAAAAAATACATATTTTTTATTTAGTTACAATATAAAAAAGCGTATTTTACCAAAAAATTAATTCAAATATTTCGACGTTGATATTTAATTAATGTGAAACATCATATATATAACTGGAATTTGACTTTTTCTGTTAAATACATTCCATTCTTTTTGAATAATATAAATGGGATTTCATAATATATTTCGAATATTTCTGTTTTTTTGAATGAAATTTTAGAATTTTTAAAATAAAATTTCAAAATTATTTCTTTGCTGGTTTTGTTCATAATATATTTTATATAATATTGAAATACTTTATCAAGGAATATATTTTGTGTATTTGTGCTATTGCGGTTGAATGAAATACCCTCAAATATCCAAATTTTCCTCTTCAGATATTTTATATTCCATAAAATTGTAAATATTTTCTATTTGTTTGCTCATATTATATTATCTATGGTTAGTGAGTCGTTTAAGAAACATGATTTCCGAAAATATTCTATTTCTTTACTAAATGTTATTTAAGGTCTTTGATCGGCATTTAAAATTGAGGCAATTAAAAAAATTTATTTCTCTTCAAAAGCTCAAAATACTCTTACGCGAATAAATCTTAAAAATCCTTTGAAGTTATTATAATAATTTATGAAAGAAATTATTTCTTTATAAAAATAGAATAATAAAGCAAAGCATTTGTCCCACATCTGAATTGAACCGATTTTAAGTTTTAATAATCAAATGGACTATTTATTATTGAACTTTTTCATTGGAAAATTTTAAAACTGATTAAAGAAAAATTATAACGGACAATATTATAATCAAGAAGAAATTAGTAAAAAATAAGAGATACAATTTTCATTTTTACAAAATTAGTATTTGCATGATAGAATTTATTGAATCTCATTAGTTTAATAATAATAATAATAATAATAATAATAATAATAATAATAATAATAATAATAATAATAATAATAATAATAATAATTATAATAATAATAATAATAATAATAATAATAATAATAATAATAATAATAATAATAATAATAATAATAATAATAATAATAATAATAATAATAATAATAATAACTGTATAAAGAATTCATAATAAAATTATGCTCATCCAGATCCCTTCTGATCCAAAATGGCAGTTCTATTTCAGAGTCAGCATCATCAAAGCTGTGATCGACGAATTGTGTATCTCTCATTACGCACTGAATTTCGTCATTTATCTCATTACTGGAAAAGCTTTCCGAAAACAATTCGTCGACAAAATCAGAAAAATCATTACCAAATTTAAATTAACTGACAACTTTTTCTCCAATGAATTGGTTTCACTAAACAAAACAAATCGAATGGAATTAACCCGCGAAAACAGTTTGGATTTCTCTCATTTGAATGATGCCAACAATTCGCGTCGGAACCGACTTACAGCAAAAGGCATTTAATCAACAAATTTATAACTTTTATTTTAATTTTGTATTATAAATATTTCATTTTGAAAAGTGCTCTACTTTTATCTAACCGTATTTATTAAGATTTGTTATTATTGCTAGCTTTATTTTCCGGTTTCTTACGGGATAGATTCAAACTCATTGTTTGTTCATTATAATTAATTTCATCCATACTATTATTACAAATTTATTTCAATACTATGTACATTGTATATAATGCTATATAATATTTTTAGTCTCTTGTTGATCATCGAGATGATGAATAATGTTGAGGTATCATTAGCCTTTGACATTGTCATATACAATTTGCCATTGCAAGAAGTACTCGTCTGTCAAATCCAAGACAATAACTATGAGAGAAAAGAGTTAAAAGTCGAAAATAACACAGTTGACCTAGAAATGGTAGCCAGAATTACATTATACTGTTTATGGTTTGGAAGGTGTTCGTGACAGACAGACACATGTATTTTCTGTCTTATTGTATAGATTATTATTATTATTATTATTATTATTATTATTATTATTATTATTATTATTATTATTATTATTATTATTATTATTATTATTATTATTATTATTATTATTATTATTATCATAATCATAAAACAATAGTTTCCTTGTTGTAGCATCAATTCGATATAAAATAAATAATAATGATAAAATAAGACTTTGTTGCAAGTTTAAAGTTTTTTTATAAATGAAAATAAAAATATAAATGAGAATTTTCGACTATGAAATACTCCTCTTCAATCTGCTTAAGAAAATAATTTGAATGAAAATAATGGTGATTTTAATCTTTTGTACTGAATTATTTGCCTTTTAATAGCATTTTGATTTACTTTTAATCTTTAAAGTATTTCCCTTCCATATTTTTTGTTTCTAAAACGAATTACATAATTTTCTAAAATCTTAACATCCAAAATCACAATTCAGTGAATTATTTATTAGTATAAATATTTTTTAAATTTCAAAAATTTCACAAAACCTCAATGAATAACCTCCAGACTGTAGCTCTATGCTCTAATTTTTTATACCGTATCGTTTTGATTTATTATTTTGAGTTATTATAAACAAAAATACATTTCTTTTTGCCTTTGTCAACCAAAATTTAAGTCGGTGTTTTCACTTGCTTTCTACTTAGAATTGACTGTTTGTTGTTTGTGCTTGATAATAATTGTCTATTTAATTCTAATATTTTTAAATCTATGTTGATGAATATAATTGTGACCAAGATTCTTTCTTCCATTGCATTTATGTTGACGATGCCTAATAACCGATGAATTCTTACCAGAATCTAGGTTCATATGAGTATTTTGAGTAGTTTGTAGTCAAGCTGATCGGTGAAGAACTAAATCTTCATATAGAAATGTTTTCATTTTATTAAATATTTTATTCTTTTCTTATAAGATCCAAATCTTTCAATTTCAATGCTATTATAGGCGCTTTGATAATTTATTGTGGTTTGACTTTGTTTGATGCCTTGCTTTTTTGTTTTAAATTTTTTATTACTTTTGGCCTCTGTAAATACTGAAGCGCTGATCTTTTGGGCATAAATATTTCTTCTGAAGTAGGTTTTTGTAGAACCCACATGTTGGTTTGTCTACTTCAATTTTCAAAAAACACCACGGAATAATAATCCTAATTTAATAATCCGTTCACCGTCGACGTTGAAGAAACTGATATTAAATATCAAATTGAACTATGTGAATTGCAAGCAGACGAATTTTTTAAATTAAGGCCAGAGGCTGGCGAAAATTTATTCAAAATTTTTTGAAAAGAAAATTATCTGAAATGGCGCAATTTGGAAAAAATATATATTTGTGAACGAGCTTTTTTCGACATGAAATATATGAAATCTAAATATAGAAATTCAATGGCCGATAAAACATTAGGAAAAATATTTTGAGAATTTCTTCAACCAAAATTGATATTAATATCGAAGCTACCCATATAAATACGCAGTTTTATCATTAATAATTATGTTAATAAATTTATTTCTTTAAGTTTTCTTATTTACTTGAACTAATAATATACTAGAAAAATGTTATAAATGGCTTTTAGTTTAAAATTTGAAGTATACTGACCCGCCAAACATACAAACAAAGAAAATGTCACACATGCTGAGATGTTGGTCAGCACTGTTTTAAAACTTTCATTATAAAATTGAAAACTCACTAAGTTGCATTCATCTACATAACCAATAAAATGGATTAATAAACGCTGATGATAAAAATAAAATAATATGATAATTATGATAAAAAGAATATTTTGATTAGAATTGACAAAAAGATACCATATTAAAATCCACTATCTCAGAAGTAAAAAGGAAAAATTAAAATTAATGTACACCAAACGAATTACATAGTTTTTTAAAAAGATGCAAAATTACAATTCAGTCAATTACTTATTAGTATTCGCAAAAACTTGTAAACTCTCAAAATATTTTTTCTGTGGGAGCATAAAGATAATAGAAGCATTTAAAATATATTTATCAACTGATATAATATAGTTTTGGACATTTAAATGGCGATCGTTACAATCTGAAGTAAGAACTTCGTTTCGTATTTGTTCCATTACCAAGACTGAGATTGGCAAAAGCAAACAAGCGGCCATAACTAAATGTAAAATCGGTGCATAGGTAAGATTTTGACGAATTAAACTCGATATTGGTCCAAAACAATGGTTTGGTCTTTCTTTTTTAAATTTGAAATGCGAACTGATATTTCCATTAGATTAACTTTAAATAACACAGAAATATATGAAGAACAAAAGGATTAATGTTGACGCAATTATACATCCGGTATTAAGGTGAAGCGATACGATATTCAAAATTATGGACAACCTTTATAAATTAAATGAATTTACTAACAAAGAAAAATAATTTTGATGACAAAAATAATATAATTACACATATATTATACGCAACAATTGTCCAATTTTTAAGGAAAAAAACAATTCAGGAAACCTTTAAAAATTTGTATTTTGGTGGGTCACAGATAAGCATACATTTTACCCATTCGTGCTGTTTCCAGCGTAACCCAGAATACAAACCATTGTTTTCTCCGCTTGATACCCATTGAGCGATCAACGTTGGTACTGTATCAAGAGGATGAGTGCTCGCAAAAAGTGAGCGCACTATTTGCACTATAATTGTCTGGCACTCCTTGGGTTTACGGACTATCGATAGAAGATGTGTGTCCGATTTGCTCTGGTCCCTTAATTTAATTGTTTCCCGAATCCTATAAACATTTTCACCATCTCATCAAACGGACATCAAACATGCTCGGAAATTAAACAATTTTATCGAGATCTTTATTAGAATCTTTACACACGTATATATAAGTCGCATTAAGATTGAGATTACTCTTGCTCAACCAGGCGCTCTTGGTCGGCTAGCCGGAGTCTCTTCAATCGTTCTGTCCTATCTCGGCCTAACCTCTTGCGTTTCGATTTTCCTGGCTTTAGTTAATGGATTACCGCCAACTCCGTGGACATGGGTCGAATGGCTGCAGCAACGTGAGCATAGATGGTCTTATGACTCAGTTGCGTTTCCAACGCTCGGACTTGTATCTTCTACGCGCGAATTTCCGTTTTCTCTTGCGCGCTTTGAAGTTGAAATTGTTCGATTTGTCGGAGACTTTTCTTCATGTCTTCGGGGCTAAACCAGGTGCTTTCTAGTTTTCTGCACGCCCATTGAATTTTGTGACTCGAGCCAATAACCCCTCCACTTGTTGCTGGACTTGTTCCCGGTCATTTCGCAAATCCTCTAGGAGTCTGAACACTAGAAAAACAAAAACGATTAAATTGACTCCTTGTCGGTTCTGACTTTTCACAGTCACAAAAAATGAAGCGTCACGGTTTTTCTTTAAGGTGGGGATACCCGCAAACCACTCCCAAAATACCTCTAGGGTTGATTTAGTCGCGTGCTCACTAACCTGATCTAAATCTAGAACACCAAATCCTTAATGCCTAAAACTGAATTAAGTTTATAAGTCTGAAATAAGACATTTATACTAAAACGCATCATTATAATTATCAAACTAAAACAAAAACAAAATGAACACACGGTGCTGACACCTACAAACCATCATCACGCCGATGTCTAGAAATCAATTTGACAGAAACTCCAAACCTAATGAATATTGCATTTTTCAAGGGCTGGTGAGCATAGGATCGCTGCTAATTGTCTAGAGGGGCGACCATCCGGGGTCTTCCGCGTCTCAGAGGAGGAGTCGGGTCGACTTAGGCCTCCTCCATTGGTTTACCGGCTTCCATGGCACGAACCTGAGCCTTGATTCGGCAGAGTTTGTGTTTGGCCTCCGCAATCTCTATCTTGGCCTCTGTACGAGCTTCTTCCAGCAGGTTGTTGTAGGGCTCCTGCTCTACCCACGCCGAGGCTCCAGGTTCTGGTCCGGTTCGGATGACATGCCAAAGATCCCCTAGACCACCCGGCATCCAATCGTGGATGTGATACCATATTCATCGGGTTTGGAGTCGAGTGAGTGATTCAGATTGTTGTAATTCTTCGCCTTGTTCTGATTGGTCGAATTAGTTGGACATTCTTAGATAAAGCACATAAATTACGGGACAATTAGTTACCAATCAGGCCCACTGCACGACACGATGGCCGAGTATACGAACAACATGGATGTACACGCTAGAAATCCGGACCAAACCCTATGAAAAATCTGAGGGGATTAAGTACTTTTACTGCTGAAAAATGAAAAGAGTAGCCGTAAATGGGCTAAAATAATATAGACACACCTCATAACCCGCAATACCAGGATAAAACTTGACACAAAGGAACAACGATTAGGAATACAATCAAGGTTTATATGATGCAATTGGAATTATATTATTAATTGTGGTCAACCCGCTCTAGTTAGTTTAGAAATTAATATAGACGGATTGTCAGTCATAAACATTATTACAATTATATACAAATTACTTTTCAGAAATTCTTAATGAAATATATATGTTACAAAAAATTCTATTGGTAAAGGTGTAATAAATTTTAAAAAAATCAACCATAACAATATTCAAAACAACAATTATAATTAAATTACTAAAATTACTGGGGACTTTCTCTGGGCCGTTGTTTTATCTTTATAATTTCAGTTTTATAGATTACTTATATGCGCGTAAGTTTTAAATTATATTTTATTTATTTTAAAGTGCTTGCCATATTTTATCGGTCACACTGTCGTCAAATATGGAATTTAAATCATACCCTTATTCCCATCCTTGCCCCAGTTGTGATGGTTCAAAAGGTGGTACCATCATTCAAGTTAGACGGATTCTTCTATTTTAACTTCGCAATAGCAATTAGTATGATTGTTTGATTTTTCTTTCTTTCCATTAATTATTATAAGAATTAGTTATTCCAATTTCACCACTGATTATTTTTTCCATTGAATTTATTAAAAAGAGAGCTTGAAGACTATAAATCAGTAATATATCGATGTTTTTTGATACTCACGAATTTTCGGCACTGCCTTTTTGAAGTGGATACACCAGAAATTACACTAAAACAGATTTTGATAACCACAGAGATTTTCGTTGTTTAATAAAATTTGTTAACATTTTACTGAAAGCGACCCCGAATAAAGGACTTAAGTAGCAATCTATAATTCTATAGCAATCCACACTGGTGACTTTCACTAGCACTCTCACTTCGAGTCATTGGCTACGGACACCTCGCAAGAACAAGAGAGCACGTCGGTGAAACCAACAGAGTCGAGTAAATAGGGCGATGCGCCAGATGACGAATGGGTTTCAACGAGAGAATCAGTCTCAACAACCTCAAATTTCATGATAATTACCGTAGAACACCTATATGGAAAAATAGTAATTTTTTTGACTTAATTTATTTTACAAAATTTGTGTTTTTATTAGTATTTATGTAAATTAATTAAAATTTTTAGTCTGGCACTTGTTCATTTTTCAATAATCGGTATCCGAAGTGTTCTGGAAAAGTGGGTTGCTCAGCGAAAAAATCACATATTCGGGTGAGTTTGGAACGGGACACCCAGAGAGTTGAAGAATAGTGTCTTCTACCAACAGATTGGACCCAGGAAATTCGCGAACACATATTCGGGTGAGTTTGGAACGGGACACCCAGAGAGTTGAAGAATAGTATCTTCTGCCAACAGATTGGACCCAGGAAATTCGCGAACTTAACAGGGCCAGGGAGTTCTCGCATTGGTTTTTGGATTCCATGCACATCACCAGCGTCTCGTATGACAGGCGCAACTTGGTCGCATAACTTTTTTGATTGGGAGTTTGTGGCTTTTGACAACTGAGTTCTAGTGACTTAACGAATGAATTTGCGTTGTGCTAGTAGGCATGGACACAGATATAGATCAATTACCACAACCCCACAGTAGTAATTAAAAACCCAGAAAAAGGAATCATTTCTTAAACAAGCGACACACTACCAAATTGGCAATAAAGAAAAGTACCCAGTGGAGCAGCGCCGATCAATGAAAATCTTTTAGCATATCGAGGTCAAGGGCTGCTGTAGCCACAAGGACTTTGTAAATGTAGGATCCAAACTTATAAATTATATTATTTTACATATTTATTAGTTACATTTTTAGTTATTGATATTACTAGAATTATTTATAAAACGGTTTATTGAATCCTAATAAGAAACAAAATCTAGATTTTAAATATATTAAGTTATGTAATTTTAATCATAGTTAATATAATAAATATATAAATTTAAAAGTTAGAAAATCAAAATTGTAAATATATAAGCATAATAAAGAATTAAACTTTTCTCAAAAATATAAAATTCATTAAATAAAGAAAATAATATTTTTATAATAGTTTGACAAAATTATGAATATTTTTCCATTTGTTTAAATCTTTCAATTTCAATAATGTAAACTATATGTCCGATGGTTTTGTTTACTATTCTCTAATTTATGTACATTAGTTATAAGTTTATTGTCGATTTAAATAAAGTTTAGAGATATAATATAAAACTTTTCTACGTATATAAGGCATAAATAACTGTAAATCATTTAAAATTTTCTTCTTTCTTTTTGTTTAAATTTTATTTAAGGTTATTCTTTAAAAGAATTAATTTGTATATTTAAACATCGAATTAAAATTTAATAAATTTTAGATATATTTAATATAACATACTTATGGATGATCACAATGTATTTTTGACTTTAAATGACAATCAGAGTATGCATGATGAAGAAATGGTTGTTATTACTGAAGAAACTCTAGACATGAACACATTGCAATCTTTATTAGCTGCTGGTGGCGTACAGACTTTATCAAACGATGATGAGATAATTCAGGTTTCTGATTCTGGCATTATAAGTGATACTATTGTTCAGCTTGAGGGTGAAAGTTATCATGTAATAAGTGATGAAAATGGTCAGACTTACTTGGCTCCAACGAATCAAACAGGTTCATCAGGAAATATTGCAGTTGCGCAAACAATAGATAATAATGGCATAACATATCGATGCCCTTCATGTCCTCAATCATACCAAAATGCGAATGCTTTCACAAAGCATATGAGAGAAAAGCACTTTGTTAAAGTATATACTTGTCGGCAATGTGAACAGTTTTATGAAACCCTCAGTCAATTATTTTTGCATGCACGACGAACCCACGTGGATCCCAAAAAACCAAAAAAGAATCCTGGAAATTATAAATTCCATTGTCCAGATTGCAATTATATGACAAACAATGGTGGAACAATGGAACACCATCGTCGTGCCCATACTGGTGTTAAACCCTTTTCGTGTGATATTTGTGGGAAGCATTTCGCACAGAAAGCCAACATGAAAACCCATAAAAATCGTCACATCCATAAAGATCGAATATTTCGATGTGAAACGTGTGGCAAAGCATTCAATTCATATGATATTTATCTAGCTCATTTACGAACTCGTGAGCATGAATTACGGGAGCATTTTCAAATGATTGCGTCATCAAAGGTAATAATTTAATAATTAATTAAAATATTTCTATTGTTGGATAACTTTAAAGGGAACTTAAACATCTTTAAAATTCCATTAAAATGCTCTTGATATAAATATAAAATTAAATTATTGAAAATTTAAATGGTTAATTGCAAATTCTATGTTTGTTAAAGTATGTCAATAGGTCAAACGTAAAATTTTGGCGGTAATTTAAAATTACAATGTAATTCGCTATTTAAATGATTTTTTTATAGTTAATAATTATTTTATTTTTAAACAACTTATTTATAATTAATTTATGACTTGCAAAGTTCTCATTTTAGTATTGATTTTTAAATAATGAATTTCATCAAACGTGAAACAGTATTTACTTTTTTTTAGTAAATACGATTATTTACAATTAATTTTTTTTGAATATAATTAATAATTAGATTTTTATAATTATAAATGCTAACTATAGAAATTCATCAAATTACAAATTGAAAGTTATTAATATAAAAATACATTGTGCAAAATTTAAAGTGCTACATATTTATGAAAAATTTGTGTAGGTTGCATATATAAATTTTTGCAAACATAACAGAATAATTTACATTAGGAATCTATTTAAATGCGCATTGATTATAAAGATGGACGTAGGCAAATTAATTCTAAATACTACTGATTTGTTACCTTCAAGAATAACGGTTTTTAATTGGATGCAAAAAATAAAAATAGAAGTAGGTTAGCCCTCTTCAGAACAACCATTCAGTGTACTCCCCTCGCTGCAGAAAGCCTTTTCTCTTTAAAAAGCCTGTGCTCCAGTGGACTAGTAAAGGGGTATGTTAAGTCTCTGGGAGTTTGAACTAGTTTTTAGGTCCCTGGATTTTTTATTTCGATTTAAGCTCTCATTAAACGTCTAAGTATTTTTGGTCTCAGGGATTTTTTGTATTGGAATTTATATTAAGATATTTTGAAGAATCAAGGTTTTATGAGAAATTTTGGTAATGATTAAAAATTAAGTAAATTAAAATAAATCGACAACACTTGCCACAGGGAGGAAAGGAGGTACACAGGATGGCTGTGCTGCAGATTGCTAATATCTATCTACTGGCATGCCTAGAAGGTGATATTGTAAAAATTGAATCATATTTCACAGGACTCGGATAATTAGTTATGTACCTAAAACATGAATTGGTAAGATATCGGCAAATTGGATACAACAGGTTTCGCTAAAATTACAACTATAAACAATAGGATACACTGCTACTAATTTCCTAAGTTATAGAGCTGGTCATGACAACCGTAAATTGATAATTACAATAAATGAGAGCTGGATACCATTTATCGAAAATTCAAACATGAATATAGAAAGCTTGCTTTGCTTGGCTTACCTAAATCCAAGTGATTAAATGCATTTTATTAAGGTATTGATTGTGTCGCGATTTACGAACTTTGTAATGAAAAGGTAACAATGAATTCTCATTACTAAGCATTAAGTAAAGATATATCAAATCCTAGAACACAAGACAATGCAAGAACACAAAGGCTCTTTTGTTTGTTCTTTAATTGCAGGGAATATGTTGAACTTAAGCAAAGATGTTATTTAAATACAAATACAATTGCACGACTATTTAAACAAAAATTCAAAATTACGGATTCATTTAAACAAAATAAACACCTGGAAAGAAAATGTAAGAAATTTGGGATAAAAATATATAGAAAATATTGATAGTCAGTAAAAAAGAAAAGAAAAAATAATGACAATTGAAAATAAGATCGATTGTGAAAAGGAATGAAAGATTTAAGTTGTAACAATTCGATATAATTTAAACAAAAGCAATGCGGCCAAGATTCAATATATTTCAGGCGAATTTAAGGAGTTTTCGAAAACCTTATTGTTTATATGCGGCAGTATTTGAGATAAAAACCTAATTTCGATATGTATTCCTGTTAAATTGAGTCTAAGGTTTCCAAAAACAATCTTATCATTATGAACTACACAAAAAATGACCTTGAAATGTAGGCCATGTAAAGCTCAAGGTCTATCATTCATATTTTTCGATCCAGTGGCACCGCTACGAGAGAAATACGAAAATTAGTGATAATGAAATGAGTAAATATCTTACAAATAATAAAATAAAATTTCTTATTATTGATTTATTAGTATATTTAGCAAAAATATTCTATTATTTTACTAATATCAAATTTCACTTTTTATTGATATTCTAAGAACTTTGTTCTCATTCATTTTTATGCTGCTATAATATTCACTATTATGTTAATCACAATGAAACGGTTAATTGGAATTGTGCTTCACTTTTATTGATATCAAAGTGCCAAGAAATGCAGGCTGTCCATAAAGTCGAGTGCAATTAAAATATTTGTAAGTAAGGAACATTTATGACTGATAGAGAATAGAGCGGTTCTTGTCATTTTGCTTTGCAAGTTAGATGGTTTTACTTTTGAGGAACTCCCTAGCACAGCGGTTCTTAAACTGTGGTCCGTGGACCTCTGGGGGTCCACCGGCTGCTGGCAGAGGGTCCGCGAGTTGATTTTTAGAATGCTCTAATCACACCAGTTACCCAATGTCTTGCAAGCCTTCTACTAAAGCAGTGGTGGCCAACCCAAATCAATCGACGGGCCAAATTTTCCGAAAAATACTATCACGGGCCACAATAAATTCATTTAAATAAATATAACTCGTTTTTACGATTCAAGTAAACTTAGCATCAATTTTTTAAATTAAAAACATGCTTAATTCGAATATGAATTCCAAAAAAGACAATTATTGATTTGATGTTTAAAATTGTGTCCGGGGGCCACCGGTTGGCCATGGCTGTCCTACAGGTTGGTTTTTAATGAGCATACTGTTGAAGAGTTTTGGTTGAAAGTTAAAAATGTATATCCAACATAAGCTGAAAAAGCAATTAAATATTTACTTCCATTTTGTACAACGTATTTATGTGAAATAGCTTATTATGCATGAAAAATAAATATCGAAATCGGTTGGATGTTGAACCAGAATTAAGGATAAACATATCAAATATAGATCCTTACATAAAATAGGGTCTTACATAAAAGATTTACACGAATATAAATAATTATTCACAACAACAACGTTGCAAACACGTCGTTTTTGTTTTTGCGACAAATACTATCGACATGGTATACACGTCACTTGCAGTTCTGAAAAAAATCATCAAGACGTGCCTGGCACGTCAATATAGCGCAAGTGGTTAATTGGGTTATTGATGAATGAACTTTGGGGTCCGCCAAGAAATTTTTTGTCTCAAAGGGGTCCCGATGTTCAATAAGTTTAAGAACCGCTGCCCTAGCAGATGGATTGGAAGAGGCGAATCATTTTGTTGATGGCCATGTTAATCAGATTTTTGATGGGGACATTTGAACATCAATATTTATTCAATTAAAACCCAATCTTTTAGTACAGCCATGGCCAACCGGTGGCCCACGAAGCGTTTTGATGTGGCCCGGACACAATTTTAAACATCAAATCAATAATTATCTTTTTTAGAATTCATTTTCGAATTAAGCATGTTTTTAATTTAAAAAATTAATTCTAAGTTTACTTGAATCGTAAAAGCGAGTTATATTTATTTAAATGAATTTATTGTGGCCCGTGATAGTATTTTTCTGATTGATTTGGGTTGGCCACCACTGTTTTAGTAGAAGGCTTGCAAGACATTGGGTAACTGGTGTGATTAGTGCATTCTAAAAATCAACTGCTTTAAAACTAGAGAATCGTGTTCCCCTTTGTATTGGTTATGATCGCGGATATATTGAAAACTGACGAGAACAATAAAAAATTCAAGTGTTTCTCCTTTTGCTTTTTATAAATTCTTTCTCTCATATATGATTACATAGCTACAGCTATTTTTCTTACACACCGACTTTATGGACAACCTGAATAATCTACTTATCTAAATGTCTGGGGAAATGTTTACAGCATAGAGTTGTAATAGTTCTTTCATCTGCCTTTCTCTATTCAGGCTATAAATCAATAATTTGTTTTGTATTAAACATGATTTTTTAGCGTAGCATTTGTCAAGTGCCTGTAAACGAATTTAAATTTATTTGTACTAATAATAATAATAATAATAATAATAATAATAATAATAATAATAATAATAATAATAATAATAATAATAATAATAATAATAATAATAATAATAATAATAATAATAATAATAATAATAATGCAATATTTTAAATTGATTTTATTTAATTAGCATCTTTTGATATAGTAATTTTTATTGTAATTATTGTTTGTTTAAATAAAGTAATTATTTTATTTATCTAAATGAAGTGATTATTTGATGTATTTTTTTTAAATGATGAATTTTTGTTTTAATTAAAAAATATTTTCTATTCTTAAAATTTGAACCCAAATAACAATGCTCATAAGAAATTCCTCGAATAAATTAATTTCTAGTACAAGTAACCCGGTGGGTGATTGCCTTTCAGTTAGTGTTACGAACTTGATTTTAATGTCTAAGGAATGTTTCTCTGAATGTCGCAACTCTAATTTCCGCTTTTTCGTTAAATAACGTATATTGATTTCTTTCTTCGATCGTTTTAGCAATTTTCTAACATTGTCTGTTTCTCTCCTAATTTAATTAAAAGTTCTTAAAAATTCGAAAAACCCTCAATTATTTTATTACTTGGCTAGATCAGGGATTTTGTTCACCAATTAAATTGATTAGTGTATTTTTTAAATTACTACATTGATTAGGGATCCCCAATCGAATCGAAACTATCATATTTGAATTTATCCTTTCATCTGCTATCTGTTTACTCAAAAAATATTAATTTTTAGTTATTTTTAAATAATTTTGCACTTTGATTTATTTTTTGAATATTATTAAATAAATAGTTTTGCACCGTTTTTTTTGTATAACCTAATCAATTGTAAAAATTTCAAACCCATATATTGTTAAAGTTTGTGTGTAACCGCTTTATGTGCCGTAACGTTAACCCTAAGCTTGCAAAGGATTATGACTTCATTTGCTTTTCTTTTTCAATCTCTTTTACCATTTACTTTTCTTATATTTGGAAAAGTCTGCCTAAATTTCGTATTGCATATAAAACAAAATATTGGTCGATAGCCCTGAAAAGAAATCAAGATAAAGCAAATGGAAACATAGACCAATAAAAAAGATAACTGTAAATATTTTAATTTATTTTTTAGGTATTAAATAAAGTTATGAAAGTGATTAAATAACTGAGTAATAAGAATTACAAATCATATTAAAATTGTTTATTAACTCTATTAAATTATTATGATTATTATTAATTTATTATTGTTATTGATTCAATTATTTATTCAATGATGAAATGATTTTATGATAATTATTTAATGTTATTATTATAATTATAATTAATTTATGATTGTTATTGCTATTAATGTGTAATATGATTCAGAATTTATTAATTAGATTTGTAGACATGATAATCTCTTAAATCTGTTATTTTTGCATTTATTGAAATTGGATAATCCTCATTTCAGCTCATTCTCGGATGTATGGGATGCAATAACACATTTGATAGTATGTTTAATCTCAATAAACATACTCGAAGTTGTGGAATTCTGAAACAAATGGAAACGAAATTCTGTTGCAAATCATGTGACTCATATTTCAGTGACATTATGACACTGAAATCGCATGTGAAATCCCACGAAGGCAATCAAATCATCTCTTGTCCTGTTTGTGGAGAACGTGGTTTCCCGGGATTCAATCAATTGAATCATCACATTACTCGCGCGCATGCATTAAAAGTCAACCGTAGACATGTGTGTCGATACTGTGAATCGACTTTCGAAAGTAAAAAAGATCTTGACGGTCACATTTCCGATATGCATTCTGAAGAACGAAACGCGCGCCAATCCCGTGGCGCTGTTGGTCGATTGCGTTGTCGATACACCAATTGCGATTTCACATCGAATTCTGTCATGCTAATGGATCGTCATCATCGGCAACACACCTTGCAAGGCACCAATGGAAATTATGCTCTTACTCTTCCTCAATCTCGATATTCGAAATACAACAAACGCCGAAAAATACGCGAAGCGAAAAAACAAGAAGATTACGATGACGCTGAGTTGCTGGATGAAGAAATCGAACGAGTAAATGCCAGTTTAGAAGCGAATGAAATTTTACGATACCCTACTCTGTTGGATGACGAAGACGAAGAAGAAGAAGATGAAGAAGGAATCGATAATGAGGAGGACGAAGAAGACGACGACAATCATTTAAAATCAAAACATGATGTGTATCATCACAGTGAAGTAAATGACATGCAACAATTGGCTGATTCGTTGAATTTGTCCGCGGAAAATCTCCTACCGATTCGATCGAAACCGGAAATTTTAAGCAAAAAACAACAACACCAATCGCTGGTTAGGGTGAAAACGGAACACATAGTCAATGTTCAAGCGAAAAGCGCGGCATTAAAACAACCGCGACAGAAAAAAATAGAAACTCAGATATACACAACTAACATGAACAGCAGCAGCAACAACAACAACAGTGGTAACATTAACCATAGCAACAGTATTGAAAGCAACAATCTAACCTCAGGAAGATCTCGCAAAAAGCCTTGGTGGTACAAAGATTACGACACAACGGATATGATGATGGAAGAGGAGACTGCTCGACATGCATCATCATCGTCATCAGTAGGCCGCAACAAATCAGCAGCAACATATGACACCAATAACGATGCCTTGATTAATGACACGGAGGAATGGAACATAGATATGTAGAATTGATCCTGTACATAATCAATATCGATATATACATATACATATATTTATACATATTTCCAATTTGATAATTGCGCTGCGTTGAGTTCCGTCTGCCTGTTTGTCTGTGTGCTCGCTTGCGTGAGTGAGTGAGTGTGATGTTTCTGATTGGTCAGTGTTGAATGTTGTGGAGATTCACTAATAATAATGCTGATAATAATAATTAATATTATTATTATATAATTATCTATTGCAACAAAAATAGTCGTGTTTGTTAATTGGTCGATTCGATGCCCGTGATGATGATGATGATGATTAGACAGTAATATAAAATTACTAATATGCCAGGCTCTAGAAAGGCCTTGGAATATAATAAATTTTTTGTTATTATATTTGAAATTTAGATATTTTATTCGATTGGTTATTTTTATTAAATAAATGTAAATGTTATTTATTGATATTTTACAGTTGGTAATATGATTTATGAGGAAGCGAGTTCTTTTTATTGATCGAAAATATAATTGTATGAAGCGTGAAGTAATTCGAAGAATCAAAAATATATGATAGGTCTTTGGTTTCGGTTGACATTGAAAATTATTTAATTTTGTAATTATAACAAAGCATTAAGATGCTATTATCATTTGGTTTTTACTTGTGAAGGATTTATAAGTGTTATGAAGTCACTAAATTGTTTTGTTTTCAACTTTCAAAAATGTTAGTGACAAACATGCTGTTACTCATTTTGTTGCTGCTTAGGATAACTTCCCAAAAATCAAATGATTATGCTAACATAACGCATAGTTACCGTCCTTAACTACTATATTGAATTGCAATTTCAGGAACATGATTTGTTACAATATTCAGTTCTTTCGCCAAATTTTGGTGGGAATCTATCGCTGCAATTATCTTTCACTATGGATTTTTGTGAGCATTATTTTGTTCATTAACCATTAAACATTGGGTGATTTTTTTTTTTAAGTTATCTAATTTTCTCTTTTCTTGCACTAGTTCCACTCGTAACTTTGTATCATTGAATACGTTAAATTTGAGCACTTAGATATTGTGAGGTTTTTTCGTTTTGATGGTCTTGTCACTGTAATTAGATAGGATTTATATTTTACTATCTAAAGTCAATTAACGCTACAAATATTATGGGTCATTTATCAATTTTATGGCCATATACTCTTGAATATTTAATTGTGGCTTATAACATTGTCAAAATCACTCGTTATTTATAGTTCACATTCAAATTTATGATGTAAACGAAAATTAAAATATTAATATTTAGAATAATACCGAAAATGATATCGTTAAAAATATAATTTTTATTTCCTCTGAGTTGTTAGAATTATCTTATTGTCTAGTTACCTTTTAAAGGATATTTAGGGGGGCATCATTGGGTGGTCTTAGTTTTTCCTGTTGTTTCATCAACAAATAAAGAATCTTTACCTTGGAATTCTGAATGATTTTAATAAGATAGTATGGCCTACAGTATCATAATGGCTTTTCCTAGTCAAATAAGTAACTCTAGACTACACCCAAAGAAGATTCTTATGTGAGGTTGGTGGAATTGTGTTTGCATTATTCATTAAGAACTCGTGCAATATGGTAAGACTATTAAAACATACATTTGTTTTGAACAACTAGACAGGGTCAATCTGGCTTTGACATCTTTGCGGCTAGCGTTGGTCAATACATATATTCAAAGTTTTTCTTAAAATATTCATAATCAAATAAATTATGGTGAATATTTTAAAACCTTGACGAAAGTGTAAATTACATATACAATTTTACGGACAACAAACACTGATCATAAAATAATAATGCGGAATTTTTTGGAAACAATTTAAGCAAAATTACGCAACATGACGTAAATAATTAATATATAAATAAACTTATTAAACATTACTTTCATTCCACCAATTAAATGGACCAATATCTAAAGAATTCAGACAATTTCAGTCCCACTAAAAATGCGAACGTTCGAGATTTCTCGGATAAAATCTCAATAATTTCTGTAGTACTGCTGCTGGCCGCAAGTGGGATCATTTCCAACAAATTGTATTACATTAATCCTTTACAATGTTACACAGCGGTTCATCCGACTGGTGAAAAGGTTGACAAATTCATCAATGCTTATACCTGGACTCATGGAACTATTCCGAAATCGGCGTTTTCCAATGAGTTCCCTGAAACAAAAGAACAATGGATTGATGTATATGACAAATATGGGATACAATATTACCAATGGATTCCGTTTATTTTGATTTTACAAGCTGCTATGTTATATTTGCCTATTTTACTCTGGGATCATTGTTGCTCCTTTGCAATGAGAATCGACCTGGTTTCTGTATTCAATGAAGCGAGAAATGCATTATATAAAGGTAACGAAGAGAGAAAGAAAAGTATTGAAAAAATATCAACTTCATTTGAATTGATTTTGTCAAAAAAAGAAAAGAAAAGTGGATTAATTGCAAAGATTCGTCGAAAGATTCGCAATTGGATGATTGCTTACACATTTTCCCAATCACAGAAAAACTTTCTATTTTCCTCATATATTGGATTAAAGGTTTTGTCATTGGTCATGTACATGCTGGAAATTGCGATGCTCCATTCATGTTCAACATCAACTTGATCTCAATGATTGCCTATTTTCGTGGAACTCCCAATGACATATCATTGTCATTCCCGATTGAAACATACGGATTAATGAGTGATCTTCGAGTTCTCGGAGCTGATAACATTTACTACAGTGAATGCCGATTGACAGTCAACATGATCAATGAGAAATTATTCGTCATGATCTGGATTGGATTAGTTGTGATTGGAATTTTACAGTTGATCTCATTGTTGATCTGGATCAGTCGAGTGAAATTATTTTACAGACAAATGAGAATAATCAAAAAAGTTTTCAAAATCAAAGGAATTGAAGTTCCAGACTCAAAATTGTTGAAAGAATTTCTGTGTGAATTTCTTAAAACCGATGGAATATTTCTGATAAATATGCTGGAAAGAAACGCTGGAGATTTAGTTTCAACGGATGTTGTGTATGAAATGTGGTTGAAATATTCGACTAATTTACTTTCTTTTGAGTAAATATTTGTGGATATTGCCGACGCATAAATATTATGAATAATTCTATTGGATGAATTTGGATTTATGCGCATTTGAATAAAATTCAACGCCAGCTAAATTGTGACCGAAAACAGCACATCAATAATATTTGGAAAATAAATCAAATTATTGAAAATTTAGAGAAAATATTAATTTAATTTAAAGCAAAAAAATAAATTTCCAAATTTTACCATTTGGTAATCTTGTATATAAATATTTGCCTTTATTTGAACTTCTTTGCTAAAATCTTACTACAATCTTTACATAAATACGTATTACCCTATGGGGAGTATGAACTCCTGTGTCAGTCAGATTTTATTATAAAAATATTTTACTGAATTTTTTTTACTGAATTCTTTGTGAATTCTCTCATCATTCCTGATTCAAACGCTTTCTCACAATCACCTCCTTTGGGCATCCAAATCTTAAAATCCATTTTTCTAAAATCGTTTTCTTTATTGTTTCCTCGTCTTGTCTTGTTATAGCTGTCAAAACTTGATACTTACTATACTGGTCTATTATACCCAATATATACTTCTTACGTTCTTTTGTTTCTTGCATTGGTCCAAATATATCCACGAATATAATTTCGAATATTTCGGTTGATTCTAGTTTTTTTACTGGTTCCTTCGTTGTATTTGTTATAGCCTTCGTTTTTTGACAGGTCTCACAACTTCAAATAGTTTCCTTAATCTGACCTACAGGTTTTTTCCAATATATCTATCTTTCAAATAATCAGCTATCTTCTTGACTCCAGCATGACACAATAGTCTATGTATTTCCTTTATGGTTTCTTGTATCTCGTTTTCAGGTATCATCGTTTTCTATCGTTATTCTTCTTCCAAATTTATTTGTTGATTGGTGCTTCTACCTTCTTCTCTGACCGAGTCTAGTAATCTAGTTTTTATCTTTCTTTTCTTAGCTGCTTCGTGAGCCATTTGACATTGAACACACGTTTCATATTTAGTTCTGGACACCATGTCTGCATTTTTGTGATTAACACCCTTTCTATATTCAACAATTATATCCAAACTGCTCAAATAATTGATCCAGATTTGGAATTGTGAAGTAATTGGCTTCTTGGTTGTCATCATAAACGTGATTGCCTTGTGGTCTGTCCTTAGCGTGAATCTCCTTTCGTAGAGATAGTGCTTAAAATGAATACAAAATTAGTATACCGCCAATAGTTCCTTTCTTGTAATGCAATATCCTTTTTCATGGGTCGTCATCGAGTGTGATCCATACGCAATTACTCTCTCCTTTCCATCTTTATCTTTTTGTGAAAGCACTGCTCCAATGGCATCAAAACTGGCATCAGTATCTAAAATGAACTCCTTTTTCAGATCCGGAAAGCATAGGATCGGTGCCATTCGGAGTGCTTACTTCATTCCCTCGAATACGTTATTCGTTCCTTCATTCTATTTCAATTTTCTATTACTGGGACCACTACATAACTGTTCTAACATCCTTGCTTTCTTTGCATACTCACTGATGAATATTCTATAATAATTGCCAATGCCTAGAAAGCTTCGAAGTTTCTTTACGCAACTTGGCTTCCCAAAGTTTTGTATAGCCTGAATCACTTTTAATACTTCACTGAGTATTGTATAATGTTTTTCTTTATTATTCGAATAAATCAGAATGTCATCCAAATGGACCATTGCTCCATTTATTTTGCCTATTACCTTTCTCATCATTTCCAGGAACGTACCTGATGCTGCAGAAATTCCGAACTGCGTCCTATTGAAACAGTATTGCCCTTTCTTTGTTGAGAATGCTGTTTTCTCTTGCGCTTCTTCGTCAAACTCCATTCTTTCTTACTTCTTATTGGACAGTCTATTTTTGTGTGACCTATTTTGTGGCATAGCCAGCACTCTCGTTCTTCTCGTCGCCTGCCTTCTTCTCTTTCATTTTTCTGTTTGTACTCTCCTCCTCTCTGTGGATCCTGATAGACCACTCTTGCAAAACTTCTCATAGCGTTTATCTGTTCTCTCTGCCTGTCCACTTTATCCATCAGAATTAATGTTTGCTTTATCTTCTCTGTGCTTTTTATCTTCCGCAGTATTAATTCTTTCTCAACTTCTTTATTCTCAGCACATACTATCAACATCTTTGCTGTTATTTTCTCTTTGGTGAATTCTTTATTCTCAAACAACCTGTCAACAAGGTCCTCCACTTTTCTAAAATATGTTTCAATCTCTTCGCCTCTTCTTTTATAATTCAATAAACTTTCCATATCCTTTATTACGTCTCTTTCGTAATCAAATGCCGTTCGTAACCTGGCATAAAATCCTTCTGCTTTTTTAATTGTCTTTGCATATTTCTCCAGTAGATCCTCGTCGATCAAGCATGCAGTCAATCTTTCCTGTTCTTTTTATTGATGGCTTTAGCATCGAAATAAATCTCGCATCTTCTGATGAATTTTTCCAAGTCATCACCTTGACAGAACACCTTTGGTAACAATCTTTCGGTAATCGCGTCGGTGTTTACCGCTGCCACCATATTAGGATTCTTATCCGTTAGAACATTAATATCTGTTTTCAAATCACTAAATAATTCCATAAATTTTATTTAATAAATTATACTTTCAAAAACTTGTCTCTTCTTATTTTTTGTTATTTAAACAAATTTCAGTTTTTCTTTTAAAATATTTTTCGATAAAAATATTTTTTAAATTTAACAAAATTTCTAATTAATCTTTAAAAATCTTTCAACTTCTTCATATATAGTATTTTGGTAATTTTAAAATACGATGAGTTCAGAGATCATAGAAAAAAAGACAGGGCCAGTCTAATTGTTATTCTTCAGACCTTGTTTTTGAATTTTCTGGTTTTCCTATGCAACTTGGCAATATCCAAAAATTTGTATCGCCGAACCTTGAACTGGCTAGAAATCTCCTTTCATATAATGAAGGACTTCTAACTGATGTTCACAATACTGATGTTGATTTAGAGACTGCCTATAATATATTTGTTTGCTACATCATATCGCTGTACATAGAAACATTTAGGTCACACTCCCGAACAACTTATATACACCTGTATTTTTATACACTATTGTATATACGATACTTTTCCTTTGGACTACAGAATAAATGAAATTCCAGCAAAATAAATAATTCAATACAACAAGTGAAAATAAATCTTTTCACATAAATATTTGATAGTGCTACGTAGACTTTAGATCTGTGTAAATATTTACACATGTTTCACAATCATAGTAAATTTAAAAATTCACAATATGGGTAACCCTGGCTTTGAACTAGGATGTAAACATTTACCATTATATATATATATATATATAATTAATAAAATTAATAAATTTGCTTAAAATCCTTAATTTATATAGTTATTATATCCCACCTGATGATGACAGGAAAATTGTCGAAATATATCGTGAAAAGAATGTTTGATTGGCGCTTTTCTATAATTAAATCATTAACATGTATGTTTAACTATTTATTCAATATATATAAACTAAAGGTTTTTCAAGCCAAAATGAACTAAAATTTTATCTTAAAAATTATATTTTAAATTTCAATGAAAAGTTTAATGATAAATTCTATTTTAAAAATTTGAATAAAAAAAAATTTAAAAATTTAACTAAGAATTTGTGATTGAAACTTAATTAATTACGTAAATAAAATTAATTCGGATTTAATTACATCATTACGTAATTAATCCTATGGAAGAGGGGTTAAGCAGATAAGTTTTCAAGTAAAATATCCTACCTGCATTCTCCTCATAGTCCTTAACAATACTTTTCAAGACAAATATCTTTTATTTATATTTTTTATTTAATTGTAATTTCATTGCTTTGATAATCCTTTAACTATTCATTTATGTAAGGCTAGTTATAAAAAAATGTATTATTGTAAAAGGTATTATATACATCTTATTAATGGGTTTATCGAATGAGTTCTTTACAATTATAATGTCTACGACTGGTAATTAACTGTGCCGTAATAATGTCCCAGTACCGTATTTACCACTAGGACAACCAGACCCAGGCACGGTTTGGAGAGAGAGCGTACAAATAATTTTACGTTATTTGCGAATATGTGAATGAAAGAGGTTGGTAACCTTTAATCCAGAAATATATATAAAAAGAAGTTAAAAATAAAATTCTCAAATTTAAATGAGAGAATTCAAAACAATTAAACGGTAATGGGGTTAAAAGAATCAAGAGTACTTAATTAAAAAAATTATTTTAGAAAAGTTTTTAGAATCCTGGAGATGCATACTCTACAACTATCTTACACAAAGGAAGAATTATTCTCAAACTGAATTTCACAAATCTCACATAAAAATCGTTAAATAAATTTCTGTACGGAGAAGACTGTGAGGTAAATCTAACAATAATTTTTTCGTTAATTTAAATATAGGTTAGCACATCTTATTAATAATATAAACACTGTATAACTAATTACATCTATTTATACACACAAAATTACTAATCTACACACTATATTTTAAATTTAATAAAATAAAATTTATTATCCACACGACGCACATCCAGCTGACAAATTATTACCTTTCTGGTATGATAATTTGTAATTTTCTTGAATTTCACTTAGATTTTATTTTTCCTTTCTCTCGGAGCTTCACAAACGCACACAAATTCTTTATTGCTTTATTCGATCGACTGGCAAATTGGTTTTCAACAGCTCTATTTTTATACTTTGTCTTTCAAAACAATTTAATTGCTATCCAACAATTCATTCCCTCAATTCGGTTCTAATTGGTTCAATAACAAATAAATTGCTCGGCCCCGTCTTTGATGCTTTATCTAAACTTATTCTGATCATTTGAGGCTTTCCTCACTTCTTGGCTGTCTACGTCTTCTATTGACTTGGGCTTTCCATTAGGTAATTAATTAATTTTAATTAATTTGTTTATACGTTATAACTTTTCCTGGGGACCCACCACTAAGTTTTTATTATTACTTCTGGGCTCGTTTCTTGATTTGGTGTTCAACCGTATCCATTTTTCAAATTTTCTAAATTTTTAATTAATTTTGGCACTTTTGTAATTTTGATAATTTTATTGATTTTATTTGTTTTTCAATTTTCATTTGGTGCATTTCTACATTACCCCAACATATATAGATATTAAAACATTGGATAGATAATGGCTCACTGGATCAGTAGCCTGCTGAAGCAGTATCCCCTTTATCTGACCACAGGGTATTTTTTCAAAATTATATGTATTGTCAAAGGGTTTTTTGACCTCTGGGATTTTTGTACACGAAATCCAGGTCTCGTTAAAAAGCCAAAGTATTTTGAGATGTGTGTATTTTTAAGAATCGAGGTCCTATTATAACTTAGTGTAATAATTACAAATAAGTATTATAAGAACTTTTTTCAATTTTCACCTCTGATTTCTTTTCAATTGACATTTAAAAATCACTTGAAAAAGGCTGTGTCGAAAATTCGTGAATATAAAAAAAACATCGATGATTATACTGATTCATAGTCAAAAATTTCATAGTCGATTTTTGATGCATGCTGATCGTTTTGGTTTCCCAATAACTGTGCAAGGGATTTTGTGAGTGCCTATTGCATTAGCACATACTACCAAAGAAATTCATCATTTGAATTCTTTTTTCCACTGGTCGTGTAAACCAGCTATGTCCAACCTGCGGCCCATTCAACAATTTTGTGCCCGTCTTGTATAAATATTTATTGTAATGAAATATCAAATATAAATTTTTATTGTAGTAAAATATCACATGTGCGTTCAAAATTTTTTTAATGTGTATTTATTTATTTTTTTATACAAAAAACGGTTACTTTTAAGATTTTTTTTTAGTTTTAACACAAAAGACGGTTACAACTTGTGTAAAAATTTTATGCGTGATAGTCATAGAAACCATTTTATGCATAGTGACTATGACTATCATGCATAAAATGGTTGCTATGATTACAAGTAAAAAATTTCTACACATTCTTAAGTTGTAACCGTCTTTTGTGTTCTTTAATCATTAAGTGTTTAGTTTTTGTAAAGTAAAGAAGTTCATTATTATTTTATTTATAATTATCGAACTCTTGTGCTAGCTTAAAAATATTTGGTATTTGTTAGGGATATATGTAAAAGTCGTAATAGATTAACTGATGAAAATTTAAAAAACCAATTACGATGTGCAACTTCGAAAATACCTGTGGACATAAAAAAATTATCTGAAAAAATTGAAAAACAAGTTTCACATTAAGTAATATGTATGTATATGTAAAACATAATTTAGTTTATATAAATTTTTTATAATAAATAAATACGTGCGGCCCACATTATATTTTTATTTTTTATTTTGGCCCAGTAACCAATTTCGGTTGGACACCACTGGTGTAAACGTTTTCGTTTGGTAAAAGCATAGAATACCGTGGTAAAAGTCCAAAAAACAATTCAGTTTCATCCCTATTGTAGACATTTTCTGGTTCATATATAGAAATCTTTTCATACAATTCTGACAAAGCTTGTAGCAGTTCATGGTTTTCTTTATCAACTTTTGCCCCTTCTCCATGCAAAATAATTGATTTTATCCCCTTTCTTTGACGAAATTTATGCAATCATTGCCAAGAAGTCATAAATCTTTCAATAAAAAAATTAAGATTCGACGTCCACTGAGAATTTTAAAAAAGTAAAGAAATTTTTAATGGAAATTTTATGAAATATATTTCTATGAATTGTTGGGCTGAGAGGTAAGACAAAAATAAAATAGGAAATAACATAAACAAGTAAAAAGAGAAAAACAATAGGAAACGACAAAAAGTACCACCAAAATCAAAAACAACTTAAAAGTAAATATAAAACAAGTATATTAATTAAATAAAATGTATGAAAAATAAAACAGAATTAAAACTATAAAATAAAAGAATCAAAAACACTAAATACGGATAAAAGAAGAAAAAAACACTAAATATATACAGTGAATGGAAAAGATTTAGGAAAAATTAATACAATTTTGAGAGAAACCTAAAAGACAAGAAAAGTTAACAAAATACATAAATTTTAATTAAATTAATTAATTTTGCGGTACCTTGATTCTGATTGGTCCGCAGATTTAACAGTAGCCTATATAAGTACGACACATAAATCAAAATTTTAATGTCAATTTCAAAATTTACTAGGTAAGACTTAATATAACTTAAATTAAATGTCAATTTCAAAATTTACTGGATCTAAGCACCAGAGTTCAACGAAACACTAAAGCACCAAAGGAAAAGACATCAACCAAGTCTCGACATACTATCACAGAAAGCAATCGAACCGCAAATCACTCGGGAATTCGGAACGAAACAACTGATTTACGAACAACGTTGAAGTTCTTATTTGGAAGAAACTAGTCTAGAATCAGTAAAATTTTTGTATGATTATATATAGGTATTGCTTATATGGTTATGTAATTTAGTATAGACATTAAATTTTTCGTAGAAAATGGTTCATTTTTCATTTTTCGTAAATGGTAATAATAAACCCCTTTTAAATGATTATCATAATTTATAAAAGTCGAGAATTGCACAGATATTTATTTTAGTAACAACCAATTTAGTAGTAGTAAACCTTACTCATAATCTTTATTAAGTTTCATGATTTTCATGAAGAGATGAGGAATTTGATGGCACTGGCATCTAAAAGGCCACCTCTTGAGGCACACTAGTTGTTCCTTGAGGTCAGCTGGTCGATTAGTATTTCAGACCATCGCAGTTGAGTGGGTCACTACGTGGGGGTTTCTCCACTGATCTGTCACCGTCAGAAATTAGCGGTACAATTGTGATGAATGAAATTTTTCCGAGCACAATGTCATAGAGGTTGGATTGAGCGCAATGATTGAGGACGTCCACTTACACTTCTTTGTCTTCGTTAGCAAGCCATCCATTCTGGTGTCACTTCAGACGAATAACATTCCATTGTGTTAGCTTTGCAAGTAGCGCGATCTGCGGGAATCAGGATCCTAGATTGATTTAGTACGTGAATTGATTGAGGCAGACAATATCGAATGAAATACCACGTGCATTTTATCGGCATCGAAAGAGATGGCCCGTCGATTTCAGATAAATATAATCCAGTACGTTTGTTAAGAGTCTTTTATCACGACCCGGCCGATCTGGTGGCATGTAAACATACTCTTGATTTATAATCCCATGAGGTGATCTTCTCTGCAAACCTCAACTACAAAAAATTAGCCACAAATTTTTGTGTTTGTCTATCGACACGCGATATGTTGAAAATAGAGGTGAGTACAAACTCGCATAATAAGTGAAGTGACCTACAACGTTCTCATAACAAACTTGACGCATCATAGCATCAATTAACGAGATAATTGACTAAGAGCAAAGATCCACCTTCACACCTGGTCTCTCTTCAGACTAGACGAACACAACTTGAGGTGAATAATCAGTAGATCACCAGATATCTAATACAGACGTTGATTTCCAAATAATTAGAGTCGATTTAAAAATTCTGAACTAACAAACATTGACTGATACAATCGCAAGTGATAGTGTGAATGCTCACGGTTCAAACTAATCGACCAACATCTGAGTAGCTTTCATTAAGTACTGATAAGAACGGTCTCGAACGGACTGGCTCATATATTCAGATAAGGGCGTAATATATCATTAGAGCGAGTGACAATTCCCAGATAATGAAAATCTAAAACAAATTTAGTCCAGTTAGCAAGAGATAAAGAAACGTCGGTAAAAATTAAAAGTACAAATTTTTAATATCTCGTTGGTGTACTAATAATTAATTTTGTCATAAAAATAATTAAATTTTTGTTGCTAATAATGAAGAAATATTTCTTGCCGGTTAAAGATAAATACCTTGCTTTCCCAAACCTGCCCTTGCATAATCTTTTACAAATTAAGATCTTGAAGTCCCACTAATAATTTCTCTAGAGAACGGGGATAACTATGTAGGTCGATTAATGATGAAAGTAATGTTTTGATCAAGTACCAATAGTAGCAAATACTCATTTCTAATTTAGTAATAGCAACATGTTTTTTTTCTAATATAGAATCTTCTGGTACGTGAGATAGTTTTCGGGCTAATAATTTGAACTCACAACGAGAATATAAATGATATGTCAACAATACGAGTTCTCCTCTGTGGGGCGGGGTAATTAAGTTTAGTATGAGTTTAAGCGGAAAGTCAATCGCTCGGTCAAACGTTTTAAATCTATTTATCGTCAAACTAGTTAAAGTTGTATTATCTTTCTTTCTTTGCAGAAAAATGAATGATCGCCCTCCCACGTCGTCGGAACTCAAGCCCTGTTTTTCTTGTGCCGACAAAAACTCAATAATTATAACTTTTGAAGCTCAGATCGGTATACTGAAGAAAAACAGATTGTTTCGAGGGAACATGGTTTTCTCCTTCTCAGATGAAAGATATGAGGCTGAAGCTGCCTAGACAGTCCCATTGAAGAGAGCCGAACCTTGAGATTGCTTGTCAAGGAACAGTCAGAAGCACTACATAAAGTATCGGTGCAAGCAACTCACCAAAAAGATAGCAACCGTGCCTATCACGGAAGAAGACAATGTTTTCCCCCTGTATCATCAACCTACAGGAACCAGTCGGCCAACGGTGTATCAAGATCTGTATCACCGGGGTTAGTCAAGCAATACCGAAACCCGATCTAAGTAAATCGAAAACTTCGCCTCGGGCACCCCCAGTCAAACCTAAACGCCGACAGCCGACTCAGGCAGAGAGAAACAAGAAACAGAAGGCGTTACAGGCGGAGCGAGAAGCCCAACTTGTCGCCAAAGGTATTCGTCTTGCCAAAGAATCTTTACCAACGGTGACGGCAATCGCGCCAAGGCAGCTTCGGATTGTGCCCCAGACAAGTAGTAAGCGCAAAGGATTTCTTCGATCTCGACGAAATTTTCGCCGGAACCTCG
>CAUHTR010000614.1:90000-115708 GCA_959609185.1 Schmidtea polychroa | reverse complement strand
CTTACAGTTATGGAAAGTTGTTTGTTTTAATAATATTCGATTTAGCGTTTTTTTGAAAAATATATTTTAATTGCATTTATTGATTTTATGAATTTAGAAATTGGGCGGAGTTACTTCCTCGAGTAGAATTTTGTATCAACGTGACACAACAGAGCGCGACGGGATTTTCTCCATTTGAAATTGTTTTTGGGAGGAAGATTAACCTTCATTCAACATTGCCTCAGACGACATGTGTTTTTGTCGTTTGCTGCTACAATACGCATAGCTAATTTTTTCAAATTAGGAAATTTTTCTTCCTGTATATATTTTGCCTAAAAATCTACTGAATTAAATCTACTGTAAACTTAAATTTCATATCTGAGTTGGACTGTAGATCGATAAGTTCAAATTGTAAATAATCTGGATAAATACCCCGCACTTAAGTACACTTTGGGGCCGGAGCGTGTACGTAAAACAAAAATGTACGTAAAATGAATCTACTGCTTTTATTGATGAATAATATGTTTGAAATAAACTAAAACAATAAACATATAAATAAAAAGAAAAAGAAAAAGAGGGATATTATGCATATTGTTTTATACTTTTATTTTAGTGTACGTAAAACGGGGTATTACTGTAATCACTATTAAATGGACAATTGAAAAAATTGAACATTTGCTCAAATTTTTGTAAGTGAGCAAATCTTTTTTCAAACTCTCAAGAAGATCTCTCATATTATTTGAATATTGGGAAATAGGATTATATAGCATTTCGAAATCATTTAAATGAGGAAAATGGGTGGCGTTATTGGATTTCAGTTGATTTTCATAAAATTTCAATTTTGCAATAATTATCTTTATGTCCTGATAGAAAGTCGTAATTAATTAATTTTCTCCTTGAAGATTCTGATTTAGTTCATTTGTTTTAGTTGTGATATCTATTAAGAAACACAAATCAAACAACCATTCTTCATCGTATAATTGTGGAAGGTCATCGCCGTTTTCGTTCATAAAAATTCTAATTTCTCTGAGGTTCCAAAATCTTAATAAACACAACTCAACCATCGTATTTTGGCGTAATATATTAGGTCACAGTACTCGGACTCCAATTCCCAGAGGTATTCTTGAAACTGGAGGTGTTTTAATGAATTAGGTTTTATTCTGTTAATAATATTAATGATGACTGATATCACATGAGACATATTCAATGTCTGAGCAAATAAATTTTTTATATGTAAAAAAAAATGACAAATAAATTTTTTTAAATCTAACTGTCGATCTTCCGCACATTTTAGAACCGCATCTTTAATATCCTTGCCCGTTGTTGTATCCTTCAGACTCACAAGATCAAGGATTTCTTATGTTATTTTCAACTTATTATCAACTCCGCGAATAAATATAGCCAGTTGTGATGTATCCTTGATATCGGCTGTTTCATCCAAAGCCAAGGAGTAATACACAAATTGTTGGGTGTGTTCATTGAGATTTAGGGAAATTTTATTGGAAATTTCATCAATTCTACGTGACAACGGTTTGTTGAGAAAGACTTATTTGTTTATAAATATGAATCTTTTCCGTGTTAATTTCTTCAGCTGCATTAATTAAACATTCTTTGATGTATTCTCCATCCGAGAATGGATTCTTTTTATTGCAATAATTTGAGAAATTTTAAACTTGTGCTGACAATGTCGTTTGATTGTTGATTTTGTTTTTGAAACATATTTTGCTGAGACTTCAAATTAGCTTTCAATAAGTTTAAGTTGGCCTTGCGTTCACCACCAGAAAGCACAGAAAGTTCCGTATGTTTTTCATAATGTCTTCGTATGTTAAATGTTTTAGCAGTTATCGTTTCACGACATACATACAGCATTATTTTTTAGTGTACGAAAAAGTAAGATTCTTTCCAATTATTTTGAAATTGTCTGTTTTCATTTTCTAGTTTTCTTTTTTTCTCCCCGACATTGCAATGAGAATATTATGGACAATTTTATTTATTCTGAAATAATTAAATTATTATAAACATTTATTATTTTACTTAAATTTACTTAAAATATTTTAAATTCAATAAAAGGCAATAAAATATTGAAATAATATTTGATATACAGAGATTGTTGATAGTCGTCAAACTAGACTTTAATTATGTATAATATAGGAGTCTTATGAAGTTATTCGACCACATAATAAAAATAATTTGTTTTATCGACTACCAAAATTTAAATCTTAATTTGTAAGAATTTTTTTTCGTACTTGATTGAATTTTATTAAAATTTTATACTCCTAAACTATCCCTATTCCCTCATGGCAGCTATTAGCAGGAACCACTACTACCCAAATTTAGTATTAACATGCTTAAAAATTTCTATATACGATCGGATTTTATAATTTTATAAATATAAAGTTTTTTTGCCAATGACGAAATCTTTGACCTACGACACTGCACTTACCAAAATAGAACTAAATAACAACGAATGTAAATCATTAGCTAAAATATGTATGGAGACAGCCGTGGCATAAGTAAACACACATCGAACACACAATAAAAACAACTAAGCACATACATGCATCCCAAATCAAAACCTACTCCTACCATCTCGGTACGGGTTGTTTTTGCTATCGTTGTTGTTATTATTATTACTATTATTATTATTATAATATAATAATTACGCTCATCACTGATTCACTGACTGATTCACTGACTGATTCCATAACGCTCGCTGATTGGTTGATCCTAACAATATCATAAAAAAATTCTCTCTCTCACTAATACTATCATAGACATTTTACACGAATAACGAGTTTTGAAAAAGCGCTTTCTAAGTTTATTTTGCAAAAAAAAAGAAGTTTTCAATAAAAACAATTTTTTTGGCTTTTTTTTTCATATTCCATATATATATCAGAAATAATTTTCAAATTGCTTAAGAATACAAGAAATTGAATTTTTAATAAATATTTAGTATGTCAAACTGTTCATTTATTTTATGATTTGTCAACGGGCGCCTTAGGCGCCTTGCAATTATTACTAATATTATTATTATTATTATTATTATTATTATTATTATTATTATCATTATTATTATTATTATTATTATTATAGTTATTATGGTAATTGTTAGAAGCTATAACATTTAATTCTTCGGTCATCAAAATAAATTACTAAGACTATTAAATCCAAAATTATATTTCATTAAATCTGATTATATAAACAAATATTCTTGGGACATTTTCTAAATTTTAATTTCAACCAAATATCAACATACCATCGCATTCATACTTGAATTTCAATTTTATTAAAAATTATTTTATTTTAAAATTTCAATTATCATTTCAATTTTAATATCTTAAAATAATTTAAGTTTCAATTAAAATTTTACAAATTTTAATCATGAACTAATTTAATTTAGTATTTTAATTTTAACTCCTCACATCCCCCTTTTTTAAAATGTTTGATCTTCTCAACATTTCTGACTACCATCTTCCCATTTTGATCGTTAAGTAAGTAGCTCCGTTCATGTATTTTCTTTATCACTTTGTACGGCCCTTCCCACCTTGCATCGTCTTTATTTCGAATTTCTTGTTTGATCAAGACCACATCTTCCATTTCAAAATCTCTCACTGTTTTGCTTATTTTTGGTTTTAGTGTTTTATCCTCTATTCTCTTTTCCATATCTTCTCTATTTATTTCTTTATTCGAGTACCATTTCATTCTGTCGATTTTCCTCCCAAATATAATCTCTGCTGGGCTTACTCCCGTTGTTTTTTGCACTGTTGCATTTAACGTATATTCTATTTCTGGCACTATATCAGCCAGTTTTTCCTTCCTCCTTCATTCAATGACGCGTTAATATACTCTCTGATTGTTCTGAATTGTCTTTCAATAATACCATTCGTGTTATGGTGATATGGGCTTGAGAAAATTAATTCAATGCCAGCTGCCTTTGCTAGTTCTTTTATACTTCTTGCTTCAAAGTTCTTCCCACAATCTACATGAAGTTCTTTTGGAGCTCCAAACTTTAATATCCATTTATTTAATAACGTCTCACTAATTGTTTTTTCGTCTTGCTTGTTTATGGCCGTTAATGAGATGTATTTACTATAGTGGTCAATGATTCCGCAAATATATTTCTTTTGTTGAACGTTTCTTTCAATGGCCCACATATATCCATATATATCTTCTCGAATGGTTCTGTACTCTTTATTGTTTGAGTTTCCTCCTTTGTCTTGGTTGTTATCGTTTTCATTTTCTGACATCTTTCGCAGTTCTCAATTACCTTTTTTACTTCCGTTGCTAAATTTTCCATGTCGCAGTTATTCTGGATATATTTTGTTACTTTCTGTGCACCTGCATGGCACAGCAATACGTGTACTTCTTTTATCATCCTCTGTCTATTATCTGACGGTATCCATATTTTACCTTTCTTAGTTAGTACCGTGTTGTTTTCCATTATGAACTTACAATCTTTATTTTCTAACTTATTCTTTATTTCTTGGACCTCCATATTGTCATTTTGCCACTTGTTATATCCGCCTTCTGCTGTTACTGTTAATATTCTGGTTTTAATTTTGCCGGTTTTTGCGTCTTCGTGTTCCATCATACACTGTACACATGTTCCGCATGTTTTCCTGGATAGCATATCCGCGTTTGTATGGCTTGTTCCTTTCCTGTATTCCATTTTAATATCCAGGCTGCTTAAATAGTTGATCCATGTCTGGAATTGAGCAGTTATTGGTTTCTTCGTTGTTACCATAAACGTAATAGCTTTATGGTCCGTTCTCAGTACGAATCTCTTACCATATAAGTAATGGTTGAAATGTTTACAAAAATAGTATATTGCCAATAATTCTTTTCTGGTAATGCAGTATCCTTTTTCGTGGCTGCTCATCGCATGTGAACCATATGCAATGACATGTTCATGTCCTTTTTCATCCTTTTGCGAAAGAACTGCTCCAATAGTATCGAAGCTCGCGTCTGTGTCTAATATAAATTCTTTTCTGAAATCTGGAAATACCAATACTGGGGCGGTTATCAATGCTTCTTTCATTTCCCCGAAAGCCTTTTCACACATCTCTGTCCATCTTATTTTCTCATTGTTTTTTCCGCATATACTTTCTAGTGCTCTTGCCTTCTTTGCATAGTCTTTTATGAACCGTCGATAATAGTTACAGATACCCAGAAAGCTCCTCAGATTCTTCACACATTTTGGTTTTTGAAATGATTGTATTGCTTCTATCTTAGTATTATCTGTTTGTATGCCGTCTTTATTTATTATGTGTCCCAGAAACTTCACTTCTTTTCTAAATATTTGACATTTTTCGGGGTTCAATCTTAGTCCTGCTGTTGCGATCTTCCCTAGGACTTTTCCAAATATGTTATAGTGGTCTTCTTCTGTCTTTGTGAATATTAGGATGTCGTCTAAATATACCATCACTCCATCTTTCCACAAATCTTTCAATACTTTCGTCATTAATTCTTGAAATGTTCCTGGTGCCGCTGCAATACCGAACGGCATCCTGTTAAAACAGAACTGTCCTTCTTTTGTTGAGAATGCTGTTTTCTCTTGAGATTCTTTATCTAACTTCACTTGGTGATACGCATTTCCCAAGTCGATTGAGCTAAAATATCTGGATCCGTGTAGGATGTCTAAAATTTCATCTACATTTGGCATTGGAAATGCTTGTCTTTCTGTTATCTTGTTTAATTGTCTGAAGTCTAGACAAAGCCTGATGTCTTTTTTCTCTTTCTTCCATACACAAACTAAAGGTGTGTTCCACGGTGAATTACACTTCCTAATTATTCCGTTGTTTTCTAGATTTTTTATTGCTTCCTCAATCTTGTCTTCCAAATTTATTGGCTGACGTCTCGGTTTAATCATTATTGGCTCTCCTTTCGTGATGATCTTATGTTTTATCAGATTGGTACACCCAATGTCCCATTTATCTGCCATAAAAACATTCTTGTTTGCCTGAAATATTTCTAGCAGTCTCTTATTTCCGGTAACTTTTAAAACGTCGATGGCATGACGTAGTCTTTCTTCATCTGTTATAATCCGCCCAAATCTAGCTTCTATTTCGCAAATGAAATCACTACGTTTTTCATGTTCTTCTAGTATACATTTCAATTCTATACCAAATAACCTTTGTAGTTCTACTCCTCCAATAATTTCTGGTATTAAATTCTTTACTATAATGAATGTTACATTTCTTTCAATACTGCCCATTTTAATATTGATGTTTATTTTACCCATAGTTTCTAATCTACTGTTGTTTGCACATCTTAGCGATTCCCTTGTTTCTAATATTTCGATATTTTCTAATCGATCAATTACAGATTTAGCCATCACATTAATTCGCGCTCCTGTATCCAATAAACAATCTACTTTCCGCCCTTGGATATCCAGTGTTGTACTCGGTCTACCTTGCATTATATTATATGTTATTACTGGACTTTTTTTTCTTCTACTGACAAAATATTCTGCTCTCTAGTATCTTCTACAATTTCATTAATACACACGTCTCCATTTTTCTTGAGGAATTTGTAAATTTTCTCTATAGTTCTTTCCTCGTGTTTTACTAATTCATTTACTTTACACTCCTCTTTAAATTTTTTCTGAATTTCCTTATCATTCGACTTTTTAATTTCTACACTACTATTATTATTAATATCACGTTCAAAAACACTACAATCTTTATCAATCATACAATCATCATACATACTTAAATTACACATACCGTTAGCATTCATTCTTTGGTTGAAATCAATATTACTTAGTAAATTGCTCCGATCAATGTCCCGTTTGACGGAGCGTGCTCGTTTGGGTCATTCTCCCTGTTATACTCGTCTGGCTGGCTTGACTGTTTTGTATTCATCATCTCATCATCAGACTCGATAGCTGCAATATCTTTTCTGTTATATTGTTGGTTTCCCCATTGTCTTTGATGTACGTTCCTTGATTGATACATATCTTCCCTTTGTTGATAGGTATTTCTTTGAATTCTTCCTCCTGACATCTTCCTTTGGTCTCGATCTCTTCCTTGATTTCGTCTTTCCATATTTGTGTAGTACTCTCTTTCTTTGTGTCCTCGTGCATTGCATCTATGACATTTGATTGTTGGGCATTCTCTTCGTATGTGACATTCAACACCACATGCATAACATTGAAATCTTCTTTTTATATTACATTCTCTGCTACTGTGTCCCGGTTTTTGACACGTCCAGCATTCTATCACTTTAACTCTTGTCTCTGGTTTCCATTCGTTGATTTCTCTCTTCGTGGCTCCAACTTGTACTACATCTCTATAAGTTCTTCCCCCAGTTGTAGGTCGTATTGATCTCACCGTGTTTACTTGTTCAATAACCTTGTTAACTTTTTCTATCTTCTTTATAGTTTCTTTAATTTGTTCCGCCGTTTTGAGATCTTTCATTTCGATTTCTTTCCTGACTTCTTTATCTCTTACACAATGTGTCAATAAACATTTCTGAATTTCTTCCTCATTCCAAGTGTGTGAGGCCAATTTTTTAGTCATTTTTGATATTTTCTCTATAAATATTTCCGCTGATTCGTTACCTTGCTCGTAGTTCAAGGCTTCTCTTAAGTCATCCATCAATGACGTTGGTCGATGAAAAGCTGCTCTTAATTTCTGTTCAACGGTTTTACCTTCTGCGGTTTCATATTCTTCAATCAAAGTCCTGTCCAGAAGTGTAATAACTAGTACCATTTGGGTCTTCACTGGTGTCTTCGTTATTTCAAAGAACCTCTGACATTCTTTGATAAATAATTCGAGGTCATCTCCTCTGTGGAATTTTTCTGGAAGTAATCTTCCAATAAGCAGATCCGTTGGAATGGTCGCCATGTTAGAAGCTATAACATTTAATTCTTCGGTCATCAAAATAAATTACTAAGACTATTAAATCCAAAATTATATTTCATTAAATCTGATTATATAAACAAATATTCTTGGGACATTTTCTAAATTTTAATTTCAACCAAATATCAACATACCATCGCATTCATACTTGAATTTCAATTTTATTAAAAATTATTTTATTTTAAAAATTTCAATTATCATTTCAATTTTAATATCTTAAAATAATTTAAGTTTCAATTAAAATTTTACAAATTTTAATCATGAACTAATTTAATTTAGTATTTTAATTTTAACTCCTCACAGTAATAATAACTGTGTAGTATCCAACAAGAGACTGGAACGAGTAGATAGGGATCTAACAAATAAATAGTAATAATTATTCTCAAAATTGTACCTAGTGACACAAAGTGCTTATTAGTGCAAGTACCTTAACGGACCTTGGATCAGAAAGGGATCTTTTAAGGTAAACTTAAAAACAACAAGAAAAATGTAGTCAGTAGCATTAAAGACCAACTGACACATAATACACATGTAAATGGTCTGATAACTTGCCAATATCAAGCCATTGAGGCGGTATATCTCTGATATATCCATGAAGCTCTGCATAATAGTACTCAAACCTTTGGCCAAAGATGTTGTGATGTCTGATTATCCCTCAGCGGAACACAGAAATAACCTAAGCATATTAAAAACCAAACCCGATATGCTACGATCGATTTGAGGTTGAAGCTCATCCAACAAGATCTGGCCTTCTCTTTGGGGCGTCAGGTAAAAACAAGCTTTGATAACTAATACTAAGCTTAAATTAATCGTAATGTTGAGTTCTCAAATCTCAACTTGATGGTTCATATATAAATAAGAACACAAGCACTTATTCAATAAAATGTATTTGATTATAACAATTACAAATATAGTTAAAAATAAAATTAAAAATCACCTCAAATATATTTCAACCTGTATTGTATATATATATATATATATATATATATATATATATATATATATATATATATATATATATATGCAGGCCCGGCCCAAGGGCCAGGCGACCTAGGCCATAGCCTAGGGCGCCTTTTTTTAGAGGGCGCCAAAATTTATTATAAACAATCAAAGTAAATTATAAAATAAGCCTCCAAAACTTTATATTTTGAAATTTATCTATGAAACCAACCGTTTTAAAAAAAATTGAAAATAAGAAAAAACAAAAAAAAGTACATGCAAAATATACGAATTTCCAATTCTGAGAAATTCTGATATGTATTGAAAATTGAAATAAAAAAAATTATATGTATGTATTACAAAAACTGATGTGCGAGTTAAATTAACAGCTATAGCTACCAGTTTTTTTTTAACAATTTTTTTGTTTCAAGTGTGTAACTAATGTGTTGTGTTGTTGCAGTTTATTCAAATTAAATTTGTATTCCTATTCTGTTTTAAAAATATAAATATATAAGAGGTAAGGTAAGATTAAGATCATTTTTTAAAAATATATTGGAAAATATATAATATATTTATATAAATTTATGCCATAGCTAAGATGCCACCAAAAAAATTGAGTGGGTATGAATATCGGAAACGAAAAATAAATAGACAACAACAAGCTGATAAGCACGATAAAATATTGAAATATTTTAATTCCAGTAAATCAGTAGCCGATGATAATCAACATTTCGAGTCAACATCTTCAAGCTCAGAGGACGATATAGGTAATGTGTCATCAGAAGCTGAAAATTGTAATATTATCAATGAGGATAATTTAATGTCTTCTCACGGAACTGAAATAATTGTTCCTTGTGATTCAACTCATTCTGTATTTGAAAATATTTTAAATTATAATGATATTGGGCTATGGCCACAAAATTTAAAACATACGGAAATTGACCATATAGTTGTAACTGACTTATATGGAAACGAAGAAAGGTGTAATCAACAACATATTTATCCAAGAGATGAAAATAATCGAAGCTTTTCCAATTCGCTTTTTTATCATCAAATAAGTAATGGTGAAAAATTCCTAAGAAAATGGTTGCACTATTCAGAATCCAAAAATTCTGTATTTTGTTTTTTTTTGCAAACTTTTTGATCCATCAGGTAGGTCAAATCTAGCCAAATCTGGTTTATGGGATTGGAAAAATATTCACGACAGCTTGAAAATGCACGAACGGTCAGTTTCACATTTAAAATGTGAAAAAAACTGGATAGAAACTCGATTAAGATTAAAGGGCAATAAAACTATTGATAAGAATTTGCAGTCTTTGATAGTCCAAGAAAAATATAATTGGAAAAAGGTACTAGAAAGATTAATAAACATAACATTATTTTTGTCAAAAAATAATTTAGCATTTCGGGGTTCTTGTGATAAGTTATTTGTTCCGCATAATGGAAATTTTTTAGGCCTTGTTGAACTTCTAGGAAAATTTGATTTACCATTAAATGAGCATTTGCGCAGGGTGGTCTCACAAGAAATTCATGTTCATTATTGTGGAAAAACTATACAAAACGAATTAATAAGTACACTTGGTGATATGACAAGAAGTCATATTTTGGATTCTGTTCGTAAATCGAAATATTTTTCGATTATTTTAGACTGCACACCTGACATAAGCCATATCGAACAGCTCTCCATAACGTTAAGATTTTATGATGTTGAGGATATGGAAATAAAAGAGCATTTTGTATCCTTTAAACCAGTTTTTGATTCTACTGGAAAAGGATTATATGATGATATTTGTGAAAGTTTAGAAGAATTCAATTTGGAATTAGCAAACTGTAGAGGCCAAGGATATGATAACGGCGCTAATATGAAAGGTAAAATTAAAGGAGTGCAAGCTAGAATTTTAAAAGAAAATCCAAGAGCGTTTTTTATGCCTTGCGGTTGTCACTCAATTAACCTACTAATTGGTGATAGTGTTTCTTCTTCAATAATGTGCATAAAGTTTTTCGGATATGTTCAAAGAATTTATACTTTGTTTGCTGCATCTGTTGGACGATGGAATATATTGAAAAAACATATTAAATCATTAAATCCTAAACCTTTAAGTGAAACGAGGTGGGAATGTAGAATCGAATGCATTAAAGCAATTATGTTTGAAATCACGGAAATTAGAAACGCATTAAATGAGTTGCAAGACACAATATTAGATGCTGCAGTTGTTTCAGAAGCTAGCTCTTTATCTGAAAAAATAGAAGATTTCGAGTTTTTGTTAACATTATCTGTCTGGTACGTACTTTTGTCAAAATTTAATATTGTCAGCAAATCCATGCAAAAAGCTACATTTGATATGAGTAACGCCATCGAGCTTCTTCGGAATTGTAAGATTTTTCTAGAAAATTATAGAGACTCCGGTTTTTCTGATGCTTTAAAATCGGCCAAAGATCTCGCTGCGCTATTAAACGTGAACGCACAATTTAAAGCTGTAAGAATCAGAAGGCGACAAAAACAATTTAGTTATGAGTGTGACGATAAAACTCCAGATGTAAATGGCCCAGAAAAATATTATAAAAATCATGTTTTTAATGTTATGCTGGATCAATCGTTGATATCTATATCAGAAAGGTTTCAGCAAATGAAAGATTTCGAAGATTCGTGGGGTTTTTTGTTCAATATTCACAATAATAAAAATCGTTGTGATTTGCTGAAGAGTTGCAAAGATTTACATCTGAAATTAACAAATGAGGCCAGTAGTGATATAAATGGAATAGAATTGTGCGAGGAAATCGAATCATTGAAGCAATTGGTACCAGATGATGTTAAAGATCCTTTAATATGTTTACAATTTATCAATGATAATAATTTGAAAAGTACAGTACCAAATCTGTGGGTGGCTTTACGAATCCTCGTAACAATTCCTGTTAGTGTTACGAGTGGTGAAAGAAGTTTTAGTAAATTAAAACTAATAAAAACGTATTTGCGATCTACTATGACGGAAGATAGGTTGAATAATTTGGCCATTATTTCAATTGAAAATAATGTTGTAGCAAACCTAAATTTGGAGGCAGCAATAGAAAAATTTGCAGACATGAAAGCCAGGAAAAAATCATTCTTATAAATTCTGTTTTTTTTATATATATGTCAATCGAAAAAAATGAAATAAAGTAATAAATGGATTGTTTTTTGTTAAACTTTTTTATTTTATCATAATTTTTGTACCTAATTTTTAAAATAGGGCGCTTTTTATAATTTTCGCCTGGGGCGTATAATTATCTCAAACCGGCGCTGCTACAGGCCTCATTAAGAATTGTGTGATGCGTCTGATTCGTGTCTTAACTGAGATTTATTTGGATCTCGAAATGTCAAAATTATTATTTTTTAATTTTTTTAGCGATAATAAGACTTTATTTTAACCGGTGAAGTTATGATTTTATACGCCCCTTTATATAGTAAATTAGTATTTACGATTAAATTTATTTTGATATTTAATATAAAATATTTATTTTATACCACACGTTATTATTCGTTAATTCCAAATCATTTATTAAATATTATAAGAACTTTTTTTCCCAATTTCACCACTGATTATTTTTTCCATTGAATTTATTAAAAAGAGGGCTTGAAGATAAAATCAGAAATATATAAAAAAACATCGATATATTTACTGATTTATGGTCTTCAAGCTCTTAATTAAATGCTATTGTTCTAGATGATTTATCAATTTCGTATTATTAAATAAATATACATGTTATTTCGTTAAAAGTTTGAAAAGATATCTTAACTAATTTTCCCCGTTTTTTCATTTGAATTTATTGAATAACCCTTAACATATAATTATAAAAAATAAATAAAAAAGATCTCGAATTTCACACACCGAAAGAAAGATAAATACCAAATACCAGTCCTATAATCACTTGTTAGGACAAATGTGTTTATGTACCTGTCCCTGTCATCTAACATAAGTACTGTGCATGCCTTGTCAATCTACAAGGGCTATCTTATAGTCGAAAATATTTTCATTAAATACATTATTTGCAGCAAAAGGCTTAAATTATCATTTTATTGTTTTAAATAATAAATGCTGCTACCAAGAAATCATCACTTTATTATTATTATTATTATTATTATTATTATTATTATTATTATTATTATTATTATTATTATTATTATTATTATTATTATTATTATTATTATTATTATTATTATTATTATTATTATTATTATTATTATTATTATTATTATTATTATTATTATTATTATTATTATTATTATTATTATTATTATTATTATTATTATTATTATTATTATTATTATTATTATTATTATTATTATTAAAAACTTAACTATAAATCGGTAAAAATGTTTTATATTCATGAATTTTCGGCAAAGCCTTTTTCAAGTGATTTTGATCATTATCTATTAACTTTCGAAAATATAATGAAAAAATAAATGAATTTTGTATTTTGCATTATTTGTATTTTATATTAATAATTTTTTGGTCTTAATAAATCACTTGTGGACGTTAGACAAAGGTCTTGCCCCTGTCGATAATCCTATACAAATGTGAAGGTTGTGTTGAGAGGAAGAAGAACTTTAACTTGTTTATTACGAAAAGAGTTGAGAAAAGCTCACTTCTCATCAATTGTGGATAAATAATAAATGTTTAGTTTATATTATGTCTTGCTTTTTAATGTAAATATTTTTTATTTAAATATTTTTATAGTTGAAATATTTTAAACTAATTTGCAATAGATCTACAAGACATGTATTACTTAATAGAAGAACACACAATGGTCACATATAATGATTCTACACACGCATGTTGTTTGCGATACAAATGCACTAATTTGATTGGTTATACACAACTATAAAAGAGAGATGAAATAACATAATAGTCATTATTTTTTTTAATACAATCCAATAAGTAAGTTTATTAAATAGGTTAAAATTGGGAGAAACATTTAAGAAATATCAGTCCTTATGCGTCAAAAACCAGTTAGTTACAATTTTGTATACTTTACCTTCCAATAAAGAATTGATATTTAAAGAGTGCTCTAAGATTGGCTTTTTCCTTCATTTTATATACCGATTTTAAGACTGTTTTACCTAAGTAAAATAAATATTTCTACTGGTTTATTATTAGTTAATAATTTTATAGGGGAAAATCACATAAAATCTCACCTTTATCTCCTTTATTATTTGGGTTAAGCCACTGTGACACATGGGAATATCAGTTGTATACGAATAACTAGCGAACGGTTTTTATCATTGTCAGCAATAGGCTATGGCGTAAATATTAAGTGCCTTGATTCGTACCAATTTTAATAGTTATTTAATAGTAAATATAATTATAGTATACACGTCTTGTAATTTACATACATTTTTTTGTAATTATATATAGAACAATCTATTATTACTTTTTTAAAAACATTTATGAATTTGGCCGTCAAATATTTTGGAATTTAGAATTTGGTCCCCCTAAGTAAAACTTGTAAAGTATCATAAGATGAGTATTTCTCATTAAGGAACTATATCTCTAAAGTTAATTAATAAAATGATGTATAATTTTCAATTTTTTATTAGTGATGTCTTTGTTAATCATGCAATTGTATTGGTCATGTTTTTATCAATCATAGTTTAATAAAAATCAATAACAAAATCTGGTTAATACATTTATTTAATGATACATGGAAGAAACACATTAAAATCCAAGAGCAAATCTTGCGCGTTCTTTTCGCCATATTGGAGAAAATATCTCATCCTTGGACAGTTATAGTTATATACCAGTTATCGTTTTTATGAAAATTACGAAATTTCCTGGAAGCAAATTTCCACAGCATTCCAAACCATCAATGGCTTAATAAAATGGACAATAAATGATCTTTCACCCATTGATACACCTTTAGATTTTATTAATGTTCATTTATTTGGCACTTACGTTTGATCCGATTTTATGTTAATTTCATTTACCAATAATTTTGTTGTGAAAGTTCATAAACAATCTAAATGCAAAATTCTCTATCTATGCATGTGAATGAGTGATTATGGAATAACGCTTAATTAATATCACCAAATGGCAAATTTTATTATCACTTTTAATTTTGATCGATAACATGGCATTTTTATTTTAATGTTATCTGAAAATATACTTTTTTCTATCGAATGATGCATAATTTGTCCAATTTGAACCATTAATAGGCAAATAATTTTACCTCGGTGAATATTCACGGGTTGCGACTAGTAATTTAATATTTATACAAGCCTAATCACATTTTATATTAATTATATATTAATAATCAAATGAAATGAAAACACTATTAAATTAAAGATTAAGGCAATTAAATGAACAATTAACAATAATCAATGTCAAGGTCACACTAAAAGATGAAAAACATAAAAATGATTTCAATAGCATTATGTAAACTTTTTTTTATTATCTTATTAAGGTCTCGTGTAAAATTTGTCACTGGAAGGCTTTATATTCGGAAACAATCTAGTGAATAATGGGGTCAGTGATCCTTTTGTGACTTACAATAGGGTTACTCATAGGTACCTTCCTTGGGCCGATGCAATGTTATATGAATAGGGATGAATACAAATCCATTTCATGCAGCATTTGTTAACACTCTTGCATTTCCAGTTTCATAGATAACAAAAAATGTCAATTATAAAATTATATTTAATCGTTTTCATCTACAAATTCCTGTAAATCACAGCTGACATTTAAAGTAACTTTGACCCTGTTGAGGAACTTTGTTAGTCTCGTCACACTTGCCTGATTTGCAGCACAACAAACAACTGCTCTCTGAAAGACCAGCACCTAGGAAGGATTAATTTGTAACCTTGAATTTATAACCTACATTTATAGCTATAACGAATCGGCGGAGCTGTTGGTTTCGGTGTCTTATTAGACGCCTCAACGCATAAGAAACTCACTACAAGGAGCAACAGAAGACATTTTCCGTACTGAAAATATAATGAATATTAAATAATATCTATAAAATAATCTCAATAGCAATCAAATCATAACAAAACGCCTCACCATTGCTGGAATTTTGTTTATGTATTTGCATAATTATTTACTGATTTATATTGGATTGTTGAGCTCGGGTAGCGAGATTGGGATTCGATAATTGGGCATGGCAACCGCATAAATTATGCTTGGCAACTTCTGATTGGATATCTGCATAAATTATGCTAGGCAACTTCTGATTGGATATCAGCATAAATTATGCTCGGCAACTTCTGATTGGATATTTGCATAAATAGAGTATAGCAACCGAAAATTCATGATAATCAAATAATTTTCTTTTCTCTTTCATTTTGAAAGTTAAGTAAAATGTTTACAAACAATTATACGAAGATTGTGCCTTACCTCCCCCCTCTCTTTAGTAAATTCGATGACATATAATGTTTTAATTTCTGTCTATATATTAGTTGTCAGAAGCGTACATGAGATTATCAAAAATCATTGCAAACCCTCATCTTGATGTTTCGAACAAAAAGTACAAGAAGATTGAAAATAACTAAGTACTTCTTACTAAATAATTCATTATACATTTAATAAATTTTATTATAAATTTTATTGATTTATTTGTTAGAATTTACACATGACATGTACATACAAAACCAATCACCATTATATAAATTTTTAATAACATTAATATTTTTATTATATCTACTCAGATTGACTGTGAATTCATGAAATGCCATCCTAACAATCAAGATATTTCTAACAAATATACATTGATTATTTATGAATTTGTTAAAAGACACTTTAAATGGCCATGTATTTCTTATGTACTTATATTGACTATGAATTACCCAACTGTTACTAGAAATACTCGTGATTTTCTAACTATTATACATTGATTACTTATGAATTTGTTAAAGAATACGTCAATCGACAATATATTTAATATATTAACTTATTTAAAAATTATTACTTTAATTTACTTATTTAACTTTAATTTTAAATTTTAGACTATTGATTACTTAATTAAAAAATTTGATATTTATGTGCTGCTTAGGAAGAATATTTGAAATAATAGGTTATATCAGGCCTCCATACGGCACACCAATAACAAAAACCGACAACCACCCGACGTCACAGACATTTGCCACTTAAGTATCTGTTTGCATGATTGAGTTATAAGTTTTATCATAATACGAAAATTCTAACAAATTAATTTAAAATGTTCATTTATCTTCAACAATGATTAGATGAAAAATAATTAGGCTAATAAAAGGTGAACGAAGACTTGGGTAATTTTACCGATAAATAAATATATCGAAAGGTAAGTGGCACGAAGCTACTATCCGAGAGATAAAGACTGAATCTCGCCTAAAAATCATGATATTTTGTGCCATCCTCGTAATGAGGCAATATTATTATTCATTAACGCAAGTTAGTCGATGTGGCTTAGCCATATATTTAAACTCTAACCATTTTATGAAAGTTGTTTGTATGTTTGAATCATTTTTTATTGTTTAAGTGTTGGCATTAAATCGTTTGTAGACGACTTACTTTACGGTCGGGGAAGCGAAAGAATTCTAGTGGTGTAAACTGAGAGATTTTGAACTTCATCCCCATCTGACGCGATGATTTGAATGTTTATGATTCATTCATTGTGTAGATATGTATTGAGTCTTTATGATTCATTCATGTCGTTTTTATGATATCAATTAATATCAATTGATATGAAATGTGTAAATGGACATCTGATTTAAAATATTTTAAAATTTTATTTAAAAACTTTAATAATAAGTAGGAAAGAATTTCACGTGAGGCAATGGCGATTATACACAATCCTCCACAATTAATATATAATCAAGGAATAACAAGGAATTTATTCAGATTATGTAATTAATTCATTGAATTAAATGAATTACGTCATTATTGTTTCATTACAACTGTAGACATCGATTATGATGACAAATTGATGATGCGGATAATTTCCTTGAAATACATTCCGTTTGTTTGGCGTTTTCAAATTTTTTTTTAAAAATAGGCCATCATTTTTTATATATTTATTATTTTTACCTTTTATCTTTTTTAATTGTCTCCTTCAGTTTTGATTTTTTTATCGACCTTATAAATTTGTGTTCAAGGTCAAGCCTTGTAAATTTAAAAACTTTCATCCCACGGGAGTTAAATGATATGTGAAATTTTAAATCCAAAATTTTGAATTTTTTAACTTTAAACTTTTTTATAATATTTTTGAAGTTGTTGATAATTAATTATATTACCAATTATTGATCTGACTCCAAAGCGAATATGAATATAAACTGTTGATGAATTTTGATCGTGATGCAAACCTCGCTTGTGTTGGGCACCTGTGGGTATGCCGTCCACAAGTGGTGTAACTAGGGGAAACTGTACAACTGATTCAACTTTTCCCAGGCACCCAAGCTGATTTGTCGACAATTTTCTCTCCTGTGTACCCATGACGACGAGCCATGTTGGTGATGTACACCGAGGTCGGAACCTGTGAGCAGGTGAGCCCCTGTGTTAGGACTACTCCCCACAGTATTCGCAGTTCGGGTTCTTGAATGCCGAAGAAGGACTTACATCGAGCGGTAATTGCCTCTGGTCCAGGTGAGGTCATTCAACTTTCACCACATTTTCACAATAAGGTCTTAGAATAGCTATTTGGATACTTGGATATTGACGAGACAACAGTTCGTACTTAAGCATTTATTACATTTAACACTGTTTTTTAACACAGTAAAAATCAATAAATTAGCACGAGTATACGCTACAAGAGACTTAAAAATACATTTTTATCATGCCAGATTCGGTTTGCGAGTCCTGTTATTCAAATATCCCGTTCTCTTAACATGGCAGTGATGTCTGTTTCCAGCACGGTGTCGGGAGTTGGCAGAGAATCAGTAGCTGGTACAACTTTATACGAGGGGACTGGACAAGTAGGTGGAACTGATTTTGCGGTAGATACTGCGAATAAAGTCATCTTTGAGTGTGGCCATTTCTTCTCGCCGCATTTTGGTCTTCTCTTTGTTTTAGGAAGTTCGGTCGGGACGATCCCCTGAGAAATAGAAGTGTTCACAGAACTCACGGCAGATGTCGTTGGTATATAAATCCCCGTTATCGTGACGTCCGATGTGGTTGGCGACATTACTGTAGGACCATGGGAATTACATCACAATGAGTGGACCGACTCTAGATAATCTGGTTGATGATGAAGAGGAAATATATTTCCTTTATCCAAGGTAGGGTATTCCGCGATGCGGGACTTCAGTTCGGCATCGGAATAGATGCGGTGGAGAGCCTTAGATTGGGCCTTGAATTGTGAGCCGTTGGCACCGGCTTTCCTCGAGCAAACTGTCACGGCAGTGCTCGAGCCTGAAGATCTTCATCTGAGTCTCCTTCAACGCTTCAAAGTCCCAATATAATCGGCGGACTTCTTTAAGAGTACATTTTTATCAGCACACGAGAAACACGGTTTCTGGCCGGTTGGTGGAAGATTTGGTTCTGACATTTTGATTGAAACTGAAAAATTCATAATTGTTAAAGTACACCATCGACGCGGCTAAATTTCAATATTATCTAGTCCTTTCACTTGGATTCTATTCGCAATAGTAATTTTTATTAATGTTATTTTTAGTAATTTTATTATCTCTATATGCGAGGGATGGTCTCATTGACGAGTGTATATTTATGTTATTTTCATGGAATTTATTCTACGTTGACGAATTCCCACTATCTCGGGTAATTGTTTCTAAATATTTATATGAAATCCTATAATCTATTTTCCTTAGACATCACCTATCTCTAATGCATTTTGGTGTCAATTCAAAATTTTGATTACAATCTCTCATCGTTGACTAGTGTGAAGGCCTGTCGGATATCTATTGATTGATGAAATTATTGTTGATTTCTGTTTATTGCAAGATCGGGATTCTACGATAGTGTTTACGATAAAATGTGTAGGTGATTCGGTCGTGATGTCCATCAACTGGTTGGCGATCAACATCCCTTAAAGTGTATATTCAGAACGATTGGCGATTAAACCCCCGAGGCTACAATGTACTACGAGAAGTTTTTCTTTCCATGGGGTAAACTATAAGAAAAGAAGAAAACCAATTCTCCTCAAGAGGTGTGCTGTGCGATCAAATAGAAGTCTCTCTCTCTAATTCATAGGAAAATCTGGACGGATTTTATCACCACTGTTACTATTATCGTGGCCATTACTGTGCCAGAGAACTGTTCACTACACTCGGTCTGCTTAATTCATCTTTACCCCCACTTTATCGTTTTCTACTCCTGTGAGCAATCATCCAGCAAGACGATCTGTGCCCTATCGATACAAGTATCAACAGTTCCAGACATCCCCTGGCTAATCTCATCACCAAATTTTATTAAAAAATCAAATCAAAGTAAGCATAATTGTTATAAAAATTAAAATTTAAAATTATGAAATCTAGATCAATTGGATTGGAGTTTCTCACTCATTCTCGTCACCACAATTTTATGATACTATACCGCTACCTCATGATCATCATATTCCTGCCAATTACCTCCCCTAAAACTATTTCTACCACATCACATTCTCGGAACTAAACGCTTGTATCTTCCCCAGCTAATCATATTATACCTCAAATCGATCCTCAATGTTTCAATGTCATATTCCATATCATCTCATTGTCCATTCATACATCAATCCTGTTTTCTGATTCCCTTCCAACGGAATAGTCGATTCATATTCAATTTCCATCGAAATCAAGGCAATTCCTACCACTACCTCATCGCTATCCCACATCTCATTTCCTCTCATGTTAGCTCTGGATTTCCCGTATGACTTAGGATATAAGTTCGTCGAAATCTTCATCAATTTTCTTGAAATTGAATGCTGACAAAACAAATCAACCCCTCCATTTCAATCGATATAGTGAGACTTTCTATGATCCCTGCATTTCACATTCAGGTCGTCCATCCAAACATATAAAAATTATATTGTTGTATCACTTTTAAATAAATGTTTTAGTCAAAAGAAAAGAGACTTGTCTAATAAAATTTAATTTTACCATTAACATATAATATCAAGTAATATAAATTAATACCTAAATATATACCAAACAAAAATAAAATTTTACATTTCCAAGGCTTCTTGAGTCGCTAAATCGTCAGTGGTATCCGCAATAAGGTGATTGTGAGTTATTGAGAATTGTTGTCCTAGTCGATGGCTATGTTGAACGGCTACGAATCTTAAGATGTTGTAACTAAATTATAAAATTAAAAACTCGACTAATGTACTGTATTCCTTACCTAAATTATAAAATTAAAAACTGGGGGAATTAGCCGCTCTATTTTCTTATATACTGGATTCTGTCCAATCAGAATCCAGCACGGTTGTATTATTGTATTTTTCTTGTTTTCTCTCTTTTTTATTCTTTTCTTATGTTTTCTTTATTATTTTTAGTGCTTTTATTAATAAATAATTTTAATATTTTCTTTTGTTGGTTTTTGGGGTATTTTCTCGTGATTTTTTACTTTACTTATTTTCCTTTAATTATTATTTCTATTTTTTGGGTTTGCTATTATTATTTGATTTTCTCGTTATTTCTACCCTTTATGACTATTATTTTTCTATTTTTTCTTTATTTTTCTTTTTAAGGGTAACTTAGGGTTTTTTTTCTTTAATGATTTTTTTCTGTTATTTTTATTTCTGATTATCGGTTTTTTCAACTCGCTCTTTACTCTATCTTTCTACTTGGCTAATTCCCCTCCTAACTTAATTCCTATTTAGTTATTTTATATGGCGGTTTGGACTCACTGAGTTATCAGCCCAACACTTGTTAGTTAAGAATAACTTTGTCGTATTTCATTGTATAATTTTATTGATTTTGCTATTTTATTCTCAATTTCAATTTCTTTTTTCTCAATTCTATTTCCCAGAATTCTGGAACGATACATCATCCATTTCCCCTCGATCATTTTGCTCACTTTCATAGTTATTAAATTTTATTATTAGATATCCTCAAGAATAGTAATTAAAAATTTGTGAAATAATGTCTTCTTTTTATTTAGACGCAAAGAAAAGTGAAGATGGTAATTTATCTCTCAAAATATATCGTAAAGAAATATATTTGTAAATAACGGTTTTGGTTTTTTTAATGTTTGATTAATCAGTCAATATTAAATATTCAGTATTTTAATTAGAATGTTAAATAATTTATGTTTCAGTAAATAAAATAATTTTGTTCAGTAAAACAAGATTGAACATTTGCTTTAATTAGTGAACAATTATTTAATTTTACTTAGTATAAAAATACTGAACATTTTAATCCAATTACTGAACCGTTTATCTGAAATACTGAACATTTTAATCGCACTCTTGTTTAATTATCTTTTTAATATTTCTATAAATTACGGCATGTCGCCCCTTGTCTATATCTACTTTTGTCATTGTGATGCAAAACTAGATTTCTAATCAAATACTCTTTCTAAAGCTTTATAAAATATTGAAAAATCATGAAAAATATCTTTATACAAATAAACCTAGCCTTCATGTTTCTATATAAATCCATTGATCTGGTTTACTAATGATCGAATATAGAATATTGAATGTGTAAAAAGATCAATTCTCCTCTGAAAAAGCAGTTGAAAGCATATTCATAAGAATTGCATTCATCTTACTGTAAGTACTTTTCTCAATATCTTTTCGCAATTTTGTCAAATAAAAATGTCGAGACTGAAAGAGGTAATGCAAATCCTTGATTCGGATTATATTTAAATAAAATAAATCATGAATGTTCACAATGACGTGACACTTATTTTATTTCACTGTGACTGTCGGTCTTATTGGAATGCGGTGGTCAGGAGGTTAGGATACTTTTGCTTTTGAATATAAACCTTTGCAGTTAAAAAGAAGGATCAACCTTTCCACAAAAGTATTAAACTTCATGTCGATTTTTTAAAAATTAATAAAGGACTCCCCAAAAATATAATAAATACATGAATAAATTTGATTGTAACCCTTTCAGGGAGGTGCATTCCCATTCCAATATCAGGTTGATATAAGACCCAAAGTTATTTATTTTTCATCAATCAACATTTTATTTATGTCATTAGTCAAATATTTCAATTTCAAAATTATATTAAGACATTAGACAAAATGAGATCTATCCTGGCATTCAAAGAAAAGAACATTCGTTTTGTCGCAACGGTAGGAAGCGCAGCATTTCAAGCACGCCTCTTCTGTCAACCCGGCACCTACAAATGATAAATTGACCATTCTCGAATAATAACTTACAATTAGAGGTATATTGAACTTTTAGTGGTTTGGTCGGTTTCGGTGTAGGTTTAGACGCCTCAACCCATAAGAAACTCACTACAAGGAGCAACAGAAGACATTTTCCGTACTGAAAATATAATGAATATTAAATAATATCTATAAAATAATCTCAATAGCAATCAAATCATAACAAAACGCCTCACCATTGCTGGAATTTTGTTTATGTATTTGCATAATTATTTACTGATTTATATTGGATTGTTGAGCTCGGGTAGCGAGATTGGGATTCGATAATTGGGCATGGCAACCGCATAAATTATGCTCCCGAACATCTGATTGGATATCAGCATAAATTATGCTAGGCAACTTCTGATTGGATATCTGCATAAATTATACTTTTTTAAATTGAAACATTGAATAGTTATTTCATTTTCATTTTGAATTATTTCTAGTTATTTTTAATTCTTTTTTACCCTTTAAAAATGTTAAACATAAAATTTGATTAAAATTCAATTGTTTATTTGTTTTAATTTCCCATATTTTTCTGTATTTCACTCTTTTCAAATATGGCTACTCTTGTCGGCAGAATTAGTGAGTAAATATTTAAAATATTTTAAAGCTTTAAAGGACTTTCATCATTGAGGTATATTCAAAAGATTATTATAAAAACTTTAGCATAAACTTAAAAAATGTTTCTTTTTAAATCTAATTAATATCACATGTTTAAGGTCTAAAAAAAAGAAAAATAATTAATAAAATTGTCACCTGTCTTTAGTATTTTGGAATCACTAATAGACAGTGATGAGTTAAGATAGTCATTTTCAAACTTTCGTTTGGCTCTGGATTTTTACCCGACGTAATAGAATATCTTATGGGAAGATATATTGAAAAACCGGTAATTTTTACAAGAATTTGGATCAAGTCTTTTCTACGCCTTAAATCATAATTACTTAATGAATAATCAACGACAGATAAATAATTTATATTCATATTTCATATTCTTTCTACATCCAATACAAAATAAAGTTTCGAAATGAATCATTGCCTTTAATTATATTATATAGTTTTTTATATAAAAAATATCCGCCAAATCATGAGGCATCGAATGAGTCATGCATTTTTTCAGCCAATTAAAATGAGCGGGGTTTTATGGTTCACTTCTAATGTTGAGATAGAAAATTATAGATTAAATTATATCTATTCACTTGCACTAGCTAAGTTTCAGCTATCATTGAATTGTCATCATAACAATGATTGAAATTTTTAGATTAAATTTAATTATTTCAATTATTTTAATTTTTACTCTTTCCTTTTATGATTAGTTATTTTGGTATTATTTATTTTTATTGTATGGTAAGTTAATTAATTTTTTTAATTCTTATTTTTGTTCATATTTTAAATGTTTTAAATATATTTGCAACTTCTTGAATTCTTTTTATTATTTATGTAATTGTTGTATTATTACTATTTGTTTAATTGGCTTTTTGTTTTTATTTTAAATGATTTTCTGTTAGTGCGAGTATAGTACCAGGAACTCGATTGATTTCGAAATTTCGTGGGTTCGAGCTCAACAAATAGTTTTACTGATGATATATAACAAGGGTGGGCACGCATGAGTTCAATGAGAGACATTTTCCGAAAATTTATTTTTTAAAGAGCCACCATAGTGAACTACATATTTTTTTTTATTTCATTAATTTGATTAAAAAAGACTTAAACGCTATTAAAAACAATTATTTCAAAATTTAAGTAACAAACATAAAATATAATAAAAATCCATTAATAAAAAGTAATAAAATTTCTTGAATTAACGAAGACTTTTGGTCATCTCTTTGAAATTTGGTGTATACTTTGTTAAAGCTGTTCGCAGCAATTCTGTAAGATGCTGATTGGTCAACTGTGAACGATATTTCGACTTCACGAACTTCATTGTGGAGTACAAAGATTCACAACAATATGTTGTACCAAAAATTGAAATTAGACGGCAAGCAGCTTGTTTTAAGTGTGGATATTTTGCCTCTGGTACGAGTTTCCAAAATTCAATTATAGAAGTAACTTTATGGTGCATTTGCAAAGCCTGGTCCTCTTTCATATCTAATAACTCCAATTCCCCAACCGCTTTTTTAACAAGTATTACTTCAGAAATTGGAAATCCATCTTCAATAATATCACAAATAAATGGGTTCACAAAAAATGCAAATGTAGATTTAAAACTTTTCAAATCTTCAAAATTTCAAAATAAAAAAATCGAATTCAATTTTCAAATTCAATTATCAAAAATTCAATTATCAATGAGCCGCAGTTTACTCAACGAAGAGCCGCATTTGCCCACCGTTGATATATAAGGTCTAATATTAATGAAAAGAATTCAGCTATAAAATCAGGTAAACTAAAATAATTTTAATTAAAGTTTAGGTAAAGTATGACTCAGAGCAAAAACTTTGTTAATTTACTAAAACCTAACATATTTATTAAAAGTCCTAATATAAAAAATATTGGTATAATAATTAATTAAAATTTCATTTCAAATATAATATTTAAATTAATAATTATAAAAGCTATTGAATAATAAATGATAGAAATGTTTAAACTGACATTTCCATAACAACCGGTTGCTAAGTAGCTGATAATTTATTAGTAATAGATAATAGAGTTTCACGATAGAATATCAAATTAATAAT
>CAUHTR010000614.1:40000-85000 GCA_959609185.1 Schmidtea polychroa | reverse complement strand
ATTAATTACCTATTGATGACATATTGATGCCCTATATATGCACTATTGATGCACTATTGATGCCCTATTGATGCACTATTGATGCACTATTGATGCCCTATTGATGCCCTATTGATGCACTATTGATGCACTATTGATGCTCTATTGATGCCCTATTGATGCCCTATTGATGACATATTGATGCACTATTTATGCACTATTGATGCCCTATTGATGACATATTGATGCACTATTGATGCCCTATTGATGACATAATGATGCACTATTGATGCTCTATTGATGCACTATTGATGCCCTATTGATGCACTATTTATGCACTATTGATGCCCTATTGATGACATATTGATGCACTATTTATGCACTATTGATGCCCTATTGATGACATATTGATGCACTATTGATGCCCTATTGATGACATATTGATGCACTATTGATGCTCTATTGATGCACTATTGATGCCCTATTGATGCACTATTTATGCACTATTGATGACCTATTGATGACATATTGATGCACTATTTATGCCCTATTGATGACCTATTGATGACATATTGATGCCCTATTGATGACATATTGATGCACTATTGATGCCCTATTGATGACATATTGATGCCCTATTGATGACATATTGATGCCCTATTGATGACATATTGATGCCCTATTGATGCTCTATTGATGCACTATTGATGCTCTATTGATGCACTATTGATGCCCTATTGATGCACTATTTATGCACTATTGATGACCTATTGATGACATATTGATGCACTATTTATGCCCTATTGATGACCTATTGATGACATATTGATGCCCTATTGATGACATATTGATGCACTATTGATGCCCTATTGATGACATATTGATGCCCTATTGATGCTCTATTGATGCACTATTGATGCTCTATTGATGCACTATTGATGCCCTATTGATGCACTATTTATGCACTATTGATGACCTATTGATGACATATTGATGCACTATTTATGCCCTATTGATGACCTATTGATGACATATTGATGCCCTATTGATGACATATTGATGCACTATTGATGCCCTATTGATGACCTATTGATGACATATTGATGCCCTATTGATGACATATTGATGCACTATTGATGCCCTATTGATGACATATTGATGCCCTATTGATGCTCTATTGATGCACTATTGATGCTCTATTGATGCACTATTGATGCCCTATTGATGCACTATTTATGCACTATTGATGACCTATTGATGACATATTGATGCACTATTTATGCCCTATTGATGACCTATTGATGACATATTGATGCCCTATTGATGACATATTGATGCACTATTGATGCCCTATTGATGACATATTGATGCCCTATTGATGCTCTATTGATGCACTATTGATGCTCTATTGATGCACTATTGATGCCCTATTGATGCACTATTTATGCACTATTGATGACCTATTGATGACATATTGATGCACTATTTATGCCCTATTGATGACCTATTGATGACATATTGATGCCCTATTGATGACATATTGATGCACTATTGATGCCCTATTGATGACATATTGATGCCCTATTGATGACATATTGATGCCCTATTGATGACATATTGATGCCCTATTGATGCTCTATTGATGCACTATTGATGCTCTATTGATGCACTATTGATGCCCTATTGATGCACTATTTATGCACTATTGATGCCCTATTGATGCCCTATTGATGACATATTGATGCCCTATTGATGACATATTGATGCCCTATTGATGCACTATTTATGCACTATTGATATATATATATATATATATATATATATATATATATATATATATATATATATATATATATATATTTCTATTATTCAGTTGATTGACATATTCGGTGGGCTTCTCGATAGGCCAATACTGAAGTTGGAATTTGACAAGCGATATTTTGAACTAGTGAAAATGCTGGATGAAGAAATGGAGAATGACAAGCTGATCTATGACATTCATACAAGTGACGATGAGAATGTGGGTAAGATTCATAAGAATATGCCAAAGGTGACCGGAGAATTGGAATGGTGCAAAGAAATGAGAGAACGAATCAAGCACCCATTGATATTAGCATCTCATCTGGATCATCAGTATTAATATATATGTATATATATATTTGCTTATCATTTACCCTCATTTACAAGGGCATTCAAAACCGCTGAATTCAATTTGGTCGTCAAGAAGCATGATGAACTGCTGGAATTACTGAAAAAGTATTTTGATTTCTCATTTTCCCTTTTGACGGGTTGATTTTAGGCATGAAATGAAATATTACAATAGCTGGCTGACAGGTGTTGATGAAACATGCTCTTTCAATTTGTCGCAACCCTTACTCATTCGCAACCTGGATACAATGTTTATATCTGTTAACTTTGATACGAAGGTTGGTGGTCAATTGATAGCTATGTTATCATTATTGATTATTGATTGGTTGGTTTATCTGTTGATTGATTGGTTTATCTGTTGATTGGTTGGTTTATCTGTTGATTGATTGGTTTATCTGTTGATTGGTTGGTTTATCTGTTGATTGGGTGGTTTATCTGTTGATTGGTTGGTTTATCTGTTGATTGGTTGGTTTATCTGTTGATTGGTTGGTTTATCTGTTGATTGGTTGGTTTATCTGTTGATTGATTGGTTTATCTGTTGATTGATTGGTTTATCTGTTGATTGGTTGGTTTATCTATGGATTGGTTGGTTTATCTGTTGATTGGTTGGTTTATCTGTTGATTGGGTGGTTTATCTGTTGATTGGTTGGTTTATCTGTTGATTGGTTGGTTTATCTGTTGATTGGGTTGTTTATCTGCTGATTGGTTGGTTTATCTGTTGATTGATTGGTTTATCTGTTGATTGATTGGTTTATCTGTTGATTGGTTGATTTATCTGTTGATTGGTTGGTTTATCTGTTGATTGGTTGGTTTATCTGTTGATTGGTTGGTTTATCTGTTGATTGGTTGGTTTATCTGTTGTTTGGTTGATTTATCTGTTGATTGGTTGGTTTATCTGTTGATTGATTGGTTTATCTGTTGATTGGGTTGTTTATCTGCTGATTGGTTGGTTTATCTGTTGATTGATTGGTTTATCTGTTGATTGATTGGTTTATCTGTTGATTGGTTGATTTATCTGTTGATTGGTTGGTTTATCTGTTGATTGGTTGGTTTATCTGTTGATTGGTTGGTTTATCTGTTGATTGGTTGGTTTATCTGTTGATTGGTTGATTTATCTGTTGATTGGTTGGTTTATCTGTTGATTGATTTATTGGTTGGTTGATTTGCTTATTGGATGATTGATAGACTGATTAATTGATTGATTTAGCTGCAAGCAGTGCTGAGAGAGGTGAAATATTTGAAAATTCTTGACCAAGAAGAAATTCCTCAATCAGCAACAGATATCCATTCAAAAAATGACACGCTGCGCAAGTACATCAATAATCTGGACCTGATGGTGGAATGGTACAATTACCTGCGCAAGAATACTCTCACTGTTGAACAGCCGTTGATCGAGAATGAATTGAAAGAAATTGATGATCAATTGGAGAAGGCAATTACAAATTTGTGCTGGAATAGTGATGGTAAGCATTACTAAATGGTGATAATGATATTTGGCAATGATTTGGTGGTGGTATGGTGCGGTGCGGTGCGGGGGAGGGGGCAAATGGAGGCCAGGAAGGTTATTATCAGGTATACTGCTAGGTTCCCCGTGTCTATGTGCCTTTGTGCCCATGTGAGTGTGCATTCACCCCTCAGCTGTCCTCTCCCGGTTATCTGTTACCCATGAGGTGTAAATATCCCGGCTCCCCGTTATCTGATAGTTAAACCTTTATGCAATTAGTCATCATACAGTTAAACCTTTATGCAATTAGTCATGATACAGTTAAACCCTTTATGCAATTGGTCATGATACAGTTAAACCTTTATGCAATTAGTCATCATACAGTTAAACCCTTTATGCAATTGGTCATGATACAGTTAAACCTTTATGCAATTAGTCATGATACAGTTAAAATCGCTAACACGTGTAAACTCAAAAAAGTGAAAAAACACCTGATATATTATTTCTTAAGCGTTATACTGTTGGCAATTTTATAATCTCCCGGGTCCGAGGTGGTGGGAGTTGGCAACCGTACCACAGGCTCTACCCAAGCACATCTGAGGCAGATCGCAATAGAACTAATAATATATATATATATATATTTAATACCCATATACAGCATATACAGTGTATACAGCATATACAGCATATACAGCATATACAGCATATACAGAATATATACAGCATATACAGAATATATACAGCATATACAGAATATATACAGCATATACAGCATATACAGAGTATATACAGCATATACAGCATATACAGCAGATACAGCATATACAGCATATACAGCATATACAGCATATACAGCATATACAGCATATACAGCATATACATAAAACTGGTACATGATGTGTCAGGATCGCTGGGAGATTGTGGCCATATATATATATGATTATAACATGATTATAAATGCAATTTCTATCTCAATATCTTTATTATCATGTCTCATTTCATTCAGCTCTTGATAACGGTAAGTTTCTGTTGCATGAGCTCCCTTATAATATATTTATTACCAATTTTATCCCTGTTGCATTACCTCATCAGCTAATAAATGAGTATGAGAAATATGTTGTTATTAAGGAGCCTGGGAGTACATTGAACAAGTTAGAGATTTAGTCCACAATCTCCAATCGAGAGTCGTCAAATCAAAGGAGAATATCGATGCGATCCGATTAATTATGTCGACCTGGCAGAAATCGCCATTGTTTGAACGGAAAGAAGGCAAACATGAAACATTATTAAATTTGGATGACAGAGACGACAGGTGTAACAAGCGTTACAAGGAAATCACAGATGCTGGAGAAAAGGTTCATGGTTTAGTGAAGGTAAATGTTTGGACTGCTGCCACCAAGATTTCCTAATATAATTATATTATGTAAATATGCTTGAATTTCATTGGATAAATGTCTGAGCATAATTGCTATCGATTGATTGTTATCAGATTAACTGATTCAGGTATGACATTCACTTTGTTCACCTTCATTATCCACCAGCTTGAGAGATATTTAAAGTTCCGCTTGGTAGGTCAAATGAGAGAAAACTTGAAGTTGTAATTTAATGATATATTTATTAATCTGATGGGGATTGTAATTGGTTCTAGATTGACAATTAGCAGATGGCAGCACCTTATTGATGCTGTGAATAAACCTTCATGACATACATATCCATTAAATGCACCAATCCGATTGATTCTTTCATGTCTAATCATTTTTATGGAATTTATTAAGAACTTTATAAGAACTCAGATATAATATAGATTGAAAGTTTTGGTACAACCTTTAACAAGTGTTAATCAGGAACTCGTTGGCACTATTGTTACTTAATCACTTGCCGGAAGTGTTGTCCTTAGACCCTAGAGAAACTTGTCCTTATCCTACAATTTGATTGTCATTTATTCACTTATTTCTATGATAAAGTTGAATAGATAGAATTTCATTTATTAATAATCAAAAATAACGAAGGCAAAGTTTTCATAATAGAAATTCGCTAACTAAGTATAATAGTAATATTCAAACAAATTAACAAATAATAATCATAATCAAACAAAAAGATATTTTTAATTATATAATTATTTTTATTTTAGAAAACGCCCAAATTTGTTAACATTCTCATATAATACATTTCTTTTAAAGTTAATATAAAATATAAATTTAATTTAAATTTAAAAATTAAAACACACATTGGAGAGATTACCTGTCACCTGTGCACTCGAGTTCTTAAGCATTACTGACGGAATGGATTCGCCCACATTAGTGATCATTTTAGGAAGTGGACCAGTAAAAAAAGACTTAATATTATTGGTAGACCAAAAAAAATTGAAATCTGAACCAAAATAAATGAAATATGCACCAAATTCAATTGAACTGAATCAAATATAATACCATTTCATCCAAATTATGGCTACATCTTTCTCCTGTACTTCATGATGCATGTCAGATTTATCTGTTATTGTCATAACAGGCACATCTTCTATCACTTCTTCTGTAATCATTGTTATTTGTAAAACTTTCCTGTAAGGGCTTCTTGCGTCTTGTAAAACTTTCCTGTAAGGGCTTCTTGCGTCTTGTAAAACTTTCCTGTAAGGGCTTCTTGCGTCTTGTAAAACTTTCCTGTAAGGGCTTCTTGCGTCTTGTAAAACTTTCCTGTAAGGGCTTCTTGCGTCTTGTAAAACTTTCCTGTAAGGGCTTCTTGCGTCTTGTAAAACTTTCTGTTAGGGCTTCTTGCGTCTTGTAAAACTTTCCTGTAAGGGCTTCTTGCGTCTTGTAAAACTTTCCTGTAAGGGCTTCTTGCGTCTTGTAAAACTTTCCTGTAAGGGCTTCTTGCGTCTTGTAAAACTTTCCTGTAAGGGCTTCTTGCGTCTTGTAAAACTTTCCTGTAAGGGCTTCTTGCGTCTTGTAAAACTTTCCTGTAAGGGCTTCTTGCGTCTTGTAAAACCTTCCTGTAAGGGCTTTACTGCGTCTTGTAAAACTTTCCTGTAAGGGCTTCACTGCGTCTTGTAAAACCTTTAAACTAAATAAACGGTTCCGTTGAAATATTTAATAAGATTTTAATTTTTTTTCAAATTAAATTGATTTGTTTCATTTTGTATTTATTTAATTGGTCAATAATAATAAAAAATTGGTTCAAATTCAATTAATTTGCTGCGTCATTAAATGGTAGCGGTAAAAAAATTAGTAATTGTGATTTTAATATCTTGTGGAAGCGTTTGAGTAATTATTGGGAACGAGTGCAACGTGCGAGGTGTTGCTAATTAGATTTGTAAATCCTATATTTAATATTCAAAGTGTCCAAGCTATAGGGATTTTGAATGTGATATAAATAATTTATTATTTGGGATGATGTTGTTGTTTGTTTAATTTTTGGTATGAAAACTTTTTTAATTTTTAAATTAAATTAAATTTTTTTATTAACTTTAAAAAAATTTTCCTTTATTATTGCGATCCCATTTATATGATTCAAATGTGCTTTGCATGGTTTATCGTTTATAGGAGAACTCGGAACTTCTGAAAGTTGATGCAGCTAGCGAGCACTGGAAACAATACGTGGACAACATTGACGATATGATTGTGGAAAACTTTCAAGAAACCATCAATTATAGTCTACAATATTTGATTGATCAAATCGAGGGTTCCAAGCACCCTTTATTTGAGGTCAGCATGGATTTACAAGTGAAATTTTGGTTAGGTTTCCAATCAAATTGATAGGCAATTAATATAGGGCAACGAAATTGTATTCCAACCTTCATTGGATAGAGATTACGCGGACAACTTTTCTGAAATTGTTGATTCTCTCGTTACAGATATCTTTAAACAAGCGTCAAAGGTGAAAAGGTTAGCCATAGGAAGCAGCATGGAAGATTACAGGACGGACTTGGAGGAAAACGAAGAGTTGCAGAAGAAACGAAATGAAATCAGTGAAAGGACAGAAGTGGCAACAGAGAAAGCTAAATTGTATCAAGGGAAATTCGATGAGTATTCCAATCTGTGGACAGATAATCGAGAGGAGTTTATGAGCCAGTTTTTGCGGTATGGTCAGGCAATGTCTGCTGAGGAATTGGAAGCGCACGGAGAACAAGATATATCAGCGTTTGAGGAGCACCCGCCAACACTTGATCAGTTCAAGCAGCAAATCGATAAATATGAGAAGCAATTTGAGGAGGTGAGGATATTTCTCTTTCTCTCTGGAGATTCCCATTCATTCATTCATTTATATGCATCATTTATATGCATATTCATTCATTTATATGCATATTCATTCATTTATATGCATATTTATTCATTTATATTCATATTCATTCATTTATATGCATATTCATTCATTTGCATATTCATTCATTTATATGCATATTCATTCATTTGCATATTCATATTCATTCATTTATATGCATATTCATTCATTTGCATATTCATATTCATTCATTTATATTCATATTCATTCATTTATATTCATATTCATTCATTTATATTCATATTCATTCATTTATATTCATATTCATTCATTTATATTCATATTCATTCATTTATATTCATATTCATTCATTTGCATATTCATTCATTTATATGCATATTCATTCATTTATATTCATATTCATTCATTTATATTCATATTCATTCATTTATATTCATATTCATTCATTTATATTCATATTCATTCATTTGCATATTCATTCATTTATATGCATATTCATTCATTTGCATATTCATATTCATTCATTTATATTCATATTCATTCATTTATATTCATATTCATTCATTTATATTCATATTCATTCATTTATATTCATATTCATTCATTTATATTCATATTCATTCATTTGCATATTCATTCATTTATATGCATATTCATTCATTTATATTCATATTCATTCATTTATATTCATATTCATTCATTCATTTGCATATTCATTCATTTATATTCATATTCATTCATTTATATTCATATTCATTCATTCATTTGCATATTCATTCATTTATATTCATATTCATTCATTTATATGCATATTCATTCATTTGCATATTCATATTCATTCATTTATATTCATATTCATTCATTTATATTCATATTCATTCATTTGCATATTCATATTCATTCATTTATATTCATATTCATTCATTTGCATATTCATATTCATTCATTTATATTCATATTCATTCATTTATATGCATATTCATTCATTTATATGCATATTCATTCATTTGCATATTCATATTCATTCATTTATATGCATATTCATTCATTTGCATATTCATATTCATTCATTTATATTCATATTCATTCATTCATTTGCATATTCATTCATTTATATTCATATTCATTCATTTATATGCATATTCAGATTGAGAAAATGAACGGATTCAACATTATTGACAAATGGTTCCGGATCGACTGCCGCAAATTCAAGCAGGCCTTTCTCAACACCATCAAAAGGTGGAGCCTGATGTTCAAGCAGCACCTGATCGATCATGTGACCAATAGTCTGAAGGAGCTGGCAGAATTCATAAAGCTCACCAATGCAGGTCTCAATAAGGAAGCAGCAGAGGGAGATTTCGAGGGCCTCGTGGAAATGATGGGCCATCTGGGGAATGTAAAGGAGCGCCAGCAAGCAACTGATGAAATGTTCGAGCCATTGAAGCAGACAATCGATCTGCTAAAGACCTACAACCAGGAGATGCCAGATGAGGTTCACATGCAATTGGAGGTAAGTTAATGGATGCTATATAATGTGCCCTAATGTGCTCCTAATGTGCTCCTTGTATCCAGGAACTACCGGAGAAGTGGAACAACACCAAAAAGGTCGCGGTAACAGTCAAGCAGACAGTGGCACCATTACAGAACCAGGAGGTAGCCAATATCAGGAGGAAATGCGCTACATTTGATGTGAATCAGCACACATTCAGGGAACAGTTCAGGAAGATTGATCCGTTCAATTTCTGTTGCCTTGAGCATTATGAGGATCTAGATAGGGTAAGATTTGTCATTTGAGTGTTGCCATGTTACCGAGTAACCTTGATATTTCCCATTCAGAAGCACGTGGCGATATCGAGCATGGAGAAGGCGATGGAGGAGCTGAATGAATCGGCTGCCCTATTCGAGGTGAATGTTCCAGAATTCAAGCAGTTGAAGCAATGCCGTAAGGAGCTGAGATTACTGAAGGTGTTATGGGATCACATCAATGTTGTCAACTCGAGCATCGAGGTGTGGAAGAGGACGTTGTGGAAGGATATAAATGTCGAGCAAATGGACCAGGATTGCAAGAGCTTTGCTAAGAGTATTCGAGGCCTGGACAAGGAGATGCGATCATGGGATGCATACACTGGCGTTGAGGATCAGATCAAGAATATGATGACATCGCTGCGGGCTGTGAATGAGCTGCAGAACCCAGCAATACGCGACAGGCACTGGGCACAACTCATGGCTGCTACCAAGGTGAAATTCGATATGAATGAGAGCACAACTTTGGAGGATCTGTTGAAGCTGAATCTGCACAACTTTGAGGATGAGGTGAGGAGCATTGTGGAGAAGGCGGTGAAGGAGATGAGCATGGAGAAGGTGCTGAAGGAGCTGTATAGCACCTGGAGCCAGATGGCGTTTGAGCATGAGAAGCATTCACGGACGGCAATCACATTACTCAAGGCCAGCGAGGAATTGATCGAGACGCTGGAGGAGGACCAAGTCAAGCTCCAGAACATGATGACATCGAAATACATTTCTCATTTCTACGATGAGGTATTCAGCTGGCAGAAGACGCTCTCGACAGCAGATCAAGTGATTCAGATCTGGTTTGAGGTGCAGCGGACTTGGTCGCATTTGGAGTCGATTTTCATAGGATCCGATGATATCAGGAAGCAGCTGCCGGAGGACTCGGAGCGATTCGATCGGATAGATACAGATTTCAAGGCCTTGGTGTCAGAGGTGGAGGAGACAACCAATGTGGTGAAGGCTACTGGCAAGCCGAGGCTCTATGAGCGGTTGGAGGTGGTACAGGCACAATTGGTACTCTGTGAGAAGGCGCTCGCTGAATATCTGGAAACGAAACGGTTGGCTTTCCCGCGGTTCTATTTCGTGTCGTCCGCCGATTTGCTGGATATATTATCGAATGGGAATTGCCCAGAGATCGTTATGAAGCATCTGACAAAGCTGTTCGACAGCCTGGCCAAGCTGAAATTCCTCAAGGAGGGAGAGGAAGAGAACACGAAGCTCGGAGTAGCAATGTATGCGAAGGATGGAGAAATGGTGGAGTTCACAAATAATTGCGACCTGGGAGGACAGGTGGAGACGTGGCTCAATAGGCTGTTGGAGGAAATGAGGAACACCATGAGGACAGTTCTCTCGGAATCTGTGAGTTGTGTCGAGGAGAAATCTCGGGATCAGTGGATATTTGAATTCCCAGCACAAGTGGCGTTGTCATCCTCTCAGATTGCATGGGGCACAGAGGTCTACTTGAGCTTTGCCAGATTGGAGGAGGGCTATGAGAATGCTCTCAAGGATTTCAATAAGAAGCAGATAACCCAGCTGAACGCCCTGATCACGCTATTGATCGGTGAGCTATCAAAGGACGACCGCCAGAAGGTGATGACAATTTGCACAATTGACGTGCACAATCGGGACGTGGTGCAGAAACTCATCACCCAGAAAATCGATAACTCTCAATCCTTCACGTGGCTCTGTCAGCTGCGGCACAGATGGGCTGACACAGATAAGGATTGCTACATCAACATATGCGATGCCCAGTTCCGATACGCCCATGAATACCTTGGCAACACCCCTCGGCTGGTGATCACCCCACTGACCGACCGATGCTACATCACCTTGACCCAGTCGCTGCATCTGACTATGAGTGGCGCCCCAGCCGGTCCCGCTGGAACTGGGAAAACTGAAACGACAAAAGATCTCGGAAGGGCATTGGGAATAATGGTTTACGTATTCAATTGCTCGGAACAAATGGATTACAAATCAATCGGCAATATCTACAAAGGCTTAGCTCAATCTGGCAGTTGGGGTTGCTTTGATGAGTTCAACCGGATCTCTGTGGAGGTGCTCAGTGTGGTCGCCGTTCAGGTCAAATGCATTCAAGATGCCATCAAAAACAAACGGAAGAGATTTGATTTCCTGGGAGAAGAAATATCGCTAGATTCAGCAATTGGGATCTTCATAACGATGAATCCAGGCTATGCTGGCAGGACTGAACTGCCGGAGAATTTGAAGGCGCTTTTCAGGCCTTGTGCTATGGTGGTTCCTGATTTTGAGCTGATCTGTGAGATCATGCTGGTAGCTGAGGGCTTCCTGCAAGCAAGGATATTGGCCAGGAAATTCATCACTCTCTATCAGCTCTGCAAGGAGCTGCTATCGAAACAGGATCATTATGATTGGGGGTTGAGGGCCATCAAATCGGTCCTTGTTGTGGCAGGCGCACTCAAGCGAAGCGATCCAGAGAGACCGGAAGATCAGGTATTGATGAGAGCCCTGCGGGATTTCAATATTCCTAAAATCGTTACTGACGACACTCCAGTGTTCATGGGGTTGATCGGGGACCTATTTCCAGCTCTCGATGTGCCCAGGAAGCGAGATCCAGAATTCGAGAAACACGTTAGACAAGCAACTCTCGATTTGAAGCTACAAGCTGAGGAGAATTTCGTATTGAAAGTGGTTCAATTGCAGGAGCTATTTGCGGTCCGGCATTCTGTGTTCGTGCTGGGGAACGCGGGAACCGGCAAATCCATGGTCTGGAAAACCTTGATCAAGACCTACTCAAACTTGAAAAAGAAACCTCTGGCAGTTGATCTGAATCCGAAGGCGGTGACAAACGATGAGCTATTTGGAATAATCAATCCATCAACAAGGGAATGGAAGGACGGCCTGTTCTCTGTGATCATGCGTGACCTTGCCAACCTGACGTCGGACGGGCCTAAATGGATAGTATTGGATGGAGACATAGATCCCATGTGGATAGAGTCACTGAATACTGTGATGGATGACAACAAGGTGCTCACTCTGGCCAGCAATGAAAGGATCCCTCTCACCCCCACCATGAGATTGCTCTTTGAAATCAGCCATTTGAAAACGGCGACACCAGCAACAGTTTCCCGCGCTGGGATTCTCTATATCAACCCGCAAGATCTCGGTTGGCAGCCGTTCGTTAACAGCTGGATCAGCACCAGGGAGATCCAATCAGAACAGGCCAATCTGACCATATTATTTGATAAATATGTGCCCGTATGTCTGGAGGCGCTCAAACTCAGGTTCAAAAAGATTACACCGATAGTGGAGATTTCTCACGTGCAAATGTTGTGCCATCTGCTGGAGGTGCTGCTGGTAGCAGAGAATACGCCGGCAGATTGCCCTAAGGAATGGTATGAGCTATATTTCGTGTTCTGTGCTATCTGGGCCTTCGGAAGCTGCATGTTTCAAGATCAACTGGTGGATCATCGGGTCGAGTTCACCAAGTGGTGGGTGACAGAATTCAAAACCATCAAATTACCTGCACAAGGAACAGTTTTTGATTACTACATCGACGCGGAGACAAAGAAATTTGAGCCGTGGACAAAGCGAATGACAAAGTTTGAAATGGACCTGGAACAGCCGTTGCAAGTGAGTTAGCTGTGTTGATTGTATGATTGGTTGAATGCGTATATGTGTGTGTGTGCGCGCATTGTTCTGATTGGGTGAATGCATATATGCCTGTGTGTGTGCGCGCATTGTTCTGATTGAGTGAATGCATATATGCCTGTGTGTGTGCGCGCATTGTTCTGATTGGGTGAATGCATATATGCCTGTGTGTGTGCGCATTGTTCTGATTGGTTGCTCATGATTCAGCAGCAGGAGGAACTGCCTATCAATGGCCTTGACACAAAGCCAGCTGACACAGGTCATCGCGATCATAAATCCGCTCCAATGACAGTCATTGTAAACAATCTCATTCCTGAGGCTAGTGACAATTCCAATTTCACTTATTTGCGTTTCTTTATATATTTCACTACGCATTGATGTTGCTGTTGTTGTTGCTGTTGCTGTTGTTGCTGTTGCTGTTGTTGCTGTTGCTGTTGTTGCTGTTGCTGTTGTTGCTGTTGCTGTTGTTGCTGTTGCTGTTGTTGCTGTTGCTGTTGTTGCTGTTGCTGTCACCATAGTTATGTGGATATAGTCACATGTCACCACATCACTCTACCTTCATTATTCCTGGCACCAAACACTTGGCTGCGTCCTCAGTATCGCATCCATTGAGAGACATATATGTTCCCTCCACCTTTCCTCTCTAGTAAGATCCGTATGTGGAATGTCATATTCATGATCAAATTCGTTAACATGTGAATGCCAAATGCACTAAGCTAGTTGACTTATCGTTATTTAGTGGTGAATGCTAATGCTGGTCCTCTCAATGCATGTTTCATAATGGTATCCGCCATTAACTGTTCCATTAGCAGCCAATTAATACCAAGCAAACTTGCGATTGGACTCTATCTCTACAATTATGAAGGTCCCAATGACGTCCTCTAAACCCATTTCCCATCTGACTAACAATATTTTGATGAACTTGGATCACTGTTTGTCCTATAACCCTAACCCTCTGCCACCGTGACAATATGCCGCCCCATCTGCAATTGCCCGATAATTCACCCACTGCCAGCACTGATATTTCACCATAATACAAATTATTATCAATCAAATGCTTACCGACAAGGACAAGCGGTTATTTGTGTGTGTGTGGGGAGAGGGGGGTCTAATTGGCGCTGAGATATGATGAGCATTCTCATGATTAGCTGCCACAGTCACATATGGCTAGGATTCACTAGGGGAATAATATATATCACAGATCATCACCCATATCCGGGTCAACCATATCAGAAATATGGCATGATCTTCATAATCCTAATGGGAAATATATCAGCAGTTATGCGTACAATTCAACCCTACCCTCCAAAGGCATTAGCATAAATGCATACAATAAAAAAGTAAAGAGAATGGCCATTCCTGAGAGTTTCATAGGTTTTAGCATATTAAACAAAATTTCGTATAATAATTGTATTTAAGCCTGATTAATAATAATTATTTATTTAATAATTATTTGATTGGCCAGAACTGATTTTGCAGTCTTACCAATCAGGATAATTGCTCATCGTGAAATTCCCATATTGCTACTAATCCACCAATCACTTTCAACCAATCACATTATTTATCGAGTAATGGCTTACAATTTTGATAGGTCATTTGATTGGTCAATAATTGGCCAATAGTTCTATTTCATTGTTTAAATGCATCACTTTTGATTAGTAACTTTTACATGCATAAAATCTGTGCAATTTGCTGATGTTTATTTATTCAAATTGATTATAGGCAGTTTTGGTTCCTACATCGGAAACAACAAGATTCAGATACTTCCTTGATTTGTTGATTGAGAAGCGCCGGCCAGTAATGTTGGTAGGGGGAGCTGGAACTGGCAAAACTGTCCTATTGCAGGACAAATTGAATAGTATCGGGGATAATTATGTAGTGGCTAATGTTCCCTTTAATTTCTATACGACCAGTGAAATGCTGCAAAGGGTGCTGGAGAAACCATTGGAAAAGAAAGCTGGAAGAAATTATGGACCATCAGGATCGAAAAAATTGATATATTTCATTGATGACATGAATATGCCTGAGGTTAGTTGTAATAATAATAATAATAATATTAATAATAATAATAATAATAATAATAATAATAATAATAATAATAATAATAATAATAATAATAATATTAATAATAATAATAATAATAAATAATAATAATAATAATTATAATAATAATAATAAAATAATAATAATAATAATAATAATAATAAATAATAATAATAATAATAATAATAATAATAATAAATAATAATAAATAATAATAATAATAATAATAATAATAATAATTAATAATAATAATAATAATAATAATAATAATAATAATAATAATAATAATAATAATAATAATAATAATAATAATAATAATAATAATAATAATAATAATAATAATAATAATAATAATAATAATAATAATAATAATAATAATAATAATAATACTTAAATAAACACGGTAAAGATTTTATTAATAAAAATCGCCATTCGTACATCTTTTTCACTATATATTTCGATAGCATCACAATCATCATCATCAGGTTACCTACATTCATGACGGATGAATATATATATACTATATTGATAATGTATAAACAAATTATAAAATCTATACATTTTTAAATTATAAATAAAATTAATATAAGAACTTTTATTTCTTCCAATTTCACCACTGATTATTTTATCCATTAAATTGAAAAGAGAGTTTGAAGACTATAAATCAGTGAAATTGATTAAATCAATATAAATCAATATAAATCAATATTACTGATTTATAGTTTTCAAACTCTCTTTTCAATTTTATAAATAAAAATTTTTTAAACAAATATTTTTAAAAATAATTTTCAACAATCAATTATTTAAACTTTTAAAATTATTTAAAAATATTGTTTTAATTATTTTTTTAATTATTTAACGTAACTATTATTAATATACATCAACATACAAAAATTTAATTAAAAACATTCAACACACACACGCGTATTCACTGCATTCTGCACATTGATTTTAGGATTAAAAGTTCTTATCAATAATGCTTCACAAATCACACGCTTAAAACAATTATCAAAATTTTTTGATAAGATTTTAAAATCAGACATTCCTAATTCTCTCATACAGACTTTATTGTGATCCTTAATATTGGACACTCCCTTCGGTCGACAGTGATCTTGAACTCGAGTACAGAGATGACGGAAGCCTCTCCAATGTATGTGGCATTACACACATTACATGTGAATTGATAAGCGAGATCCGAACACAATCCAACCGGCGTTTGAGATTTACTAACAAATATACAACGCACTTTGCACGATTTTGAAACAATTCTATAATTCAATTTACCCAACTGTTTACCTATCTTTCTTTTGAAATCTTTATATCCTTCAGAATACGGCAATACCATCGTATATTTTGGCTCATCTTGTTTGTTAGTATCAATACTCATATTCACTACATCATTCGACATATAAGCCAATTTACATTCATTCATACTACGATCCTTAGCATTATTCATACATTTATCAACAGACTCTTTCAACGTTAACAATAAAAACCGTTTTGAGTAGCCATTCTTCACCAGTAATTCAACTAATTTATCTACTCTTTTTACTGAATTTTTAAAAGTGGAAGATAAGCACCATGATCGATAAACCAATCCTTTCGCCATGTTTCTTTTATATTTAAATTCACAAAAACTCTCTGGGGTGGTATAGAGGCCGGTATCTGTTGGTTTTCTGTAAATTTCTGTCTCATATTGTTCATCTTTGCGTTTAATTAACAAGTCAAGAAATGCTATGGATGAATCCTTCTCAGTTTCACATGTGAATTTATTGTTCTAATGCAATCCATTCATGTAATGCAAAAAAGGTTTCACATGTTCCTGAATTTTAAATATTAGAAAAATATCATCAACAGACCTTTTATACACAATTGGTTTTTCATATTGTAAAGATGCAATTTTCTTTTCTAAACAAGCCAAAAATATTGACGCCATTGTTGGTGCTAAGGGTGAACCAATAGCCACTCCATCAATTTGTTCATACCATTCATTATTAAAAAGAAAATTAACTTTGGAAGTTGCAAACTCTAAAAGCTTCCTAAATGCATATTCATCACACATATTATGCGCATTAATATTTTCATTCCATAATTCACAACGTAAATCGATTGTTTCTTTCAGCGGGACATTTGTAAATAAACTACATACATCAAATGAAACCATATACTCATTAACATTATTTTTATTCAATTTTTTGTATTACATGAATGGATTACATAAGAACATTATAATTAATAAATAATATTAATAATAAATAATATTAATAATAAATAATAATAATAATTAATAATAATAATAATAATAATAATAATAATAATAATAATAATAATAATAATAAGAATAATAATAATAATAATAATAATAATAATTATAATGATAATAATAAAACGGTTGGCCATAGGTCGACAAGTATTTCACGGTGCAGCCTCATACTCTCATCCGACAACACATAGATTATTCCCATTGGTATGATAGGGCAAAGCTCACCTTGAAGGAGATCCACAACACTCAATACTTGGCTTGCATGAATCCTACTGCCGGCAGCTTCACAATCAGTCCGAGATTGCAGGTAATGAATGTGCCAGTGCTCACGTTATCATTGATGATATTATCATTTCAGCGCCATTTCTGCGTGTTTGCCCTCAGCTTCCCTGGCCAGGAATCCCTCAAAGCTATCTACTCCACAATCCTCACAGAAAAGCTCGGATCGAATTTCTCTGCCTCGCTATTGAAAACCGTTTCCAATTTGGTGGAGTTAGCGCTGAATTTCCACAACAAAATCAATGCGACATTCCTGCCGACGGCCATTAAGTTCCATTACGTGTTCAATCTGCGCGATCTGTCGAATATATTCCAAGGCATTCTATTTGCCGGTGCGGATTGTATCAAGCAGCCGCTTGATCTGGTGCGCCTCTGGATGCACGAGGGCGAGCGCGTATACAATGACAAATTGATCGATGATGCTGATATCGAGGCGTATCAGCGGTTGCAGCGGGAGCTGACAAAGAAGGCATTTGAGGATATGGATGAAGCGCTGCTGTTCAAGAAGCCCCTTCTGTATTGCCATTTCGCGCAGGGAATCGGTGAGCCGCGCTACATGCCTGTGGAGCGGTCCGAGGATCTGTCCAAGATCCTCAAGGAGGCCCTCGAGAGCTACAATGAGGTGAACGCAGCAATGAACTTGGTGCTATTTGAGGATGCAGTCGCTCACATCCTGCGCATCAATCGGATCCTGGAATCACCAAGGGGCTATGCGCTATTGGTCGGTGTCGGGGGCAGTGGCAAGCAATCTCTATCCCGATTGGCTGCCTTCATTAGCTCCTTGGATGTGTTCCAGATCACCCTGAGGAAGGGCTATGGCATCAATGACCTCAAGCTCGATCTAGCTGCATTGTACATGAAGGCGGGCGTCAAGAATGTGGGCGTCGTATTCCTATTGACTGACGCACAAATTGCTGACGAGAAGTTCCTCGTATTGGTCAATGACTTGCTGGCATCGGGGGAAATATTGGACTTGTTCCCGGATGATGAAATGGAGAACATCATCGCCAGCGTCAGGAACGAGGTGAAAAGCACCGGATTGATTGATAGCAGAGAGAACTGCTGGGCATTCTTTATCAATAAGGTCAGATCAACTTTGAGGCTGGTACTGTGCTTCTCTCCTGTGGGCTCGACACTCAGAGTCAGGGCCAGGAAGTTCCCTGCGGTTGTCAACTGCACCTCGATTGATTGGTTCCACTGAGTGGCCAGAGGACGCGCTGATCTCTGTGTCGCATAGATTTCTCCAGGAGGTTGAATTGCTGCCGGAGGATTACAAGGACTCGACTGCCAGATTCATGTCATTCGTTCACAAGGCGGTCAACAAGGTCAGCATCTCGTACCTGCAGAACGAGCGCCGCTACAACTACACCACGCCGAAATCATTCCTGGAGCAAATCACCCTCTACAGCAACATGTTGAAGAAGAAGCACACGGAGCTGCAGGGCAAAATGAGCCGTCTGGAAAACGGATTGCAGAAACTGGAGAGTACCGCACAGCAAGTAGATGATTTGAAAGCGAAACTCGCGGCTCAAGAAGTGGAGCTGGAGCAGAAAAATGTCAGCGCCAATGAGCTGCTGGAGAAGGTAGCGACAGATACGAAAAAGGTGAGCTCAGAAAAGAGCATCGCTGATGTAGAGGAAGAAAAGGTATCGAAAATCAAAGCAGAGGTGTCCAAGAAGCAGCAGGATTGCGAAAGGGACTTGGCGAAGGCTGAACCGGCTCTGCAGGCTGCCCAAGAGGCCTTGAATACCCTGAATAAGAATAATCTTACCGAGATGAAATCATTCGGCACTCCCCCGCCAGCTGTTATCGACGTGTCGGCGGCCTGCATGTGCTTGATGGCGACCAATGGGAAGGTGCCCAAGGATCGGTCATGGAAAGCTGCCAAGGCGGGCATCATGGGCAAGATCGACTCGTTCCTAGACAACCTGATCAACTACAACAAAGACAACATCCCGGAACCTTGCTTGAAGGCTGCCAAGGAGTATTGCAAGGATCCCAATTTCAACCCGGAGGAGATCAAGAGCAAATCATTGGCTGCCGCTGGGCTGTGCTCATGGGTTATAAATATCATTACCTACTACGAGATCTTCTGTGATGTCAAACCGAAACGAGATGCGTTGGAAGCTGCAAATGAAGAGCTGAGAGAAGCCACAGAGAAATTGAGCGGCATCCAGAATAAGATCAAGCAACTGGAGGATCAATTGCAAAAGCTGCAGGACGAGTTCGAGAAAGCTCGAAGCGATAAACAGAGATGTCAAGATGAAGCTGATTTGACGTATAAGACAATCGAATTAGCCAATCGGCTGGTGGGAGGCCTTGCAAGCGAGAATGTGAGATGGGGCAAGCAAGTAGAGCAATACAAGATCGAAGAGAAAACTCTGCCTGGTGATGTCCTAGTAACTGTGGCATTCCTATCCTATGTGGGATGTTTCACCAAGCCCTACAGGTTGACACTGATGGACACCCATTGGCTGCCTTTCCTGGTCAATCTGACACCGGCTATACCAATTACTCAGAACTTGGATCCATTGAAAATGTTAGTTGATGATGCGATAATTGCTTCCTGGAACAACGAGGGCTTGCCTAGTGACCGAATGTCGATTGAGAATGCCACCATATTGACCAATGCAGAACGCTGGCCGTTAATTAGTTGATCCGCAGCTCCAAGGAATCAAGTGGATCAAGACCCGATACGGAGCGGATCTCAAGGTTGTGCGATTGGGCCAGAAGGGATATTTGGATGTGATCGAGCAGGCAGTGTCCGCCTGGTGATGTGGTATTGATCGAGAACATAGAGGAGTCAATGGACCCGGTATTGGACCATCTCCTTGGCAGGAACACCATCAAGAAGGGAAGGGCAATAAAGCTCGGGGACAAGGAATGCGAATATAATCCTGAATTCAAGCTCATCCTACAAACCAAGCTCGCCAATCCCCACTACAAGCCAGAAATGCAGGCACAGACCACCATCATAAATTTCACCGTCACCAGAGATGGGCTCGAGGATCAGCTGTTAGCTACCGTTGTCAATAAGGAACGCTCGGATTTGGAAACTCTGAAATTGGACTTGACCAAGCAGCAGAATCAGTTCAAAATCACCTTGAAAGAGTTGGAGGATTCATTATTGCACCGATTGTCAGCGGCAGAAGGGAACTTCCTGGGTGATTATGCGTTGGTGGAGAACCTGGAGAATAACAAGCGCACAGCCATCGAGATCGAGGAAAAGGTGGAGCAAGCCAAAATCACCGAGGTGACCATCAACTGAAACGAGAGAGCTCTATCGACCGGCAGCAGCCAGAGCATCAATGTTATATTTCATATTGAATGACCTGAATAAGATCAATCCCATGTACCAATTCTCGTTGAAAGCGTTCCGAGTCGTGTTTGAGAAGGCCATAGACAGAGCGGAACCGAGTGAGGAGCTCAAGGGACGGGTTGAGAACTTGATTGACAGCATTACGTTCTCTGTATATCTCTACACGTCGAGAGGACTGTTTGAGAAGGACAAATTGATCTTCACCGCACAAATGTCCTTCCAGATCTTGCTGGGGACAAAGGAGATAAATCCCTTTGAATTGGATTTCCTGTTGCGGTTCCCGATCGTTCCCAATCTCACCTCACCGATTGATTTCCTCTCCAACAACAGCTGGGGCGGCATAAAGGCTCTGTCGGCATTGGAGGAGTTCAAGAATCTCGACAGAGATATCGAAGGCTCAGCGAAACGATGGAAAAAGTTTGTTGAAAGCGAAACGCCGGAAAAGGAGAAATTCCCTCAGGAATGGAAGAATAAAACCTCATTGCAACGGCTGTGCATGATGAGAGCATTGAGGCCAGATCGGATGACGTATGCGGTTGCGGACTTTGTCGATGAGAAGCTCGGGCACAAATTTGTCGAGGGGGGCGGAGTAGAGTTCTCGCAATCGTTTGAGGAATCCGGGCCTGCCACTCCGATATTCTTCATTCTCTCGCCGGGTGTCGATCCCCTCAAGGATGTAGAAACTTTGGGCAGGAAGCTCGGATTCTCAGGAGATGACAAGAACTTCAGGAACATTTCTCTGGGGCAGGGCCAGGAAATCGTGGCAGAAAAGGCGATGGATCTGGGCGCCAAGGAAGGCCATTGGGTGGTGCTGCAGAACATCCATCTCGTGTCCAAATGGCTGAGCGCCCTGGAGAAGAAGCTTGAGGAATATGCAGAGGAGAGCCACGAGAGCTATCGGGTGTTCATCAGTGCGGAGCCAGCAGGAACCCCGGAATCTCATATCATTCCCCAGGGAATACTCGAGAACGCCATAAAGATCACCAATGAACCTCCGACAGGAATGCTGGCAAACCTTCACAAGTCGCTCAACAATTTCAATCAGGAAACCATGGAGATGTGTGCCAAAGAGAACGAGTTCAAAACGATCCTATTCGCGCTCTGCTATTTCCATGCGGTCGTATCAGAAAGGAGAAAGTTCGGGCCGCAAGGCTGGAATCGATCGTATCCGTTCAACACGGGGGATCTGGCGATCAGTGTGAATGTGCTCTACAATTATTTGGAGGCAAACAGCAAGGTTCCGTGGGAGGATCTGCGATACCTGTTCGGTGAGATCATGTACGGGGGCCATATCACTGATGACTGGGATAGGAAGCTCTGCAAGACATATCTCGAGGAATACCTCCAGCCAGAAATGCTCGATGGGGAACTCTACATCGCCCCAGGGTTCAAGGTGCCCCCCAACACGGATTACAAGGGCTACCACAATTACATTGATGAGTGCCTCCCGGCAGAGAGCCCCTATCTCTATGGGTTACACCCGAATGCAGAGATCGAGTTCCTCACGTCAATCAGTGACAAATTATTCAAGACAGTATTTGAGATGCAGCCAAGGGACTCCTCGGGTGCAGGCGCGACTGGCGTCAGTCGAGAGGAACGCATCAAGCAAATCCTTGATGATATCATGGAGAAGTTGCCCGATGATTTCAACATGGTTGAAATACAAGCCAAGGTTCCTCCAGAGGAAAGGAATCCCTATGTGGTGGTTGCGTTCCAGGAGTGCGAGCGCATGAATATGCTGACATCTGAGATCAGGAGATCACTGAAGGAATTAGATCTCGGGTTGAAAGGAGAGCTGACAATCACAGCCGACATGGAGGCCTTATCTAATTCCCTCTATATGGATGCAATCCCAGAATCATGGAGCAAGAGGGCATATCCAAGCCTTTATGGATTGGCTATTTGGTATGCCGACTTGTTGTTACGCATCAAGGAGCTCGAGATATGGACCACAGATTTCCAATTGCCCAGTGTCATTTGGTTGGGTGGCTTGTTCAATCCCCAATCGTTCCTAACGGCAATCATGCAGCAAATGGCCAGAAAGAACGAGTGGCCACTCGATAGAATGGCATTACAATGCGACGTGACAAAGAAGAACAAAGAGGATATGGGAGGTCCTCCAAGGGACGGAGCATATGTTCACGGGCTATTTATGGAAGGTGCTAGATGGGACACTCAGAGTGGCATGATTGCAGAGGCTAAATTGAAGGAATTAGGCCCATCCATGCCAGTTATCTTTATCAAGGCGATTCCAGTTGACAGGCAAGATCTGAGGAATGTTTACGCTTGTCCGGTTTACAAGACAAAAGAAAGAGGCCCCACGTTTGTATGGACATTTAATTTGAAAACTAAAGAAAAGCCCGCAAAATGGGTTTTAGGAGGGGTCGCTCTGCTTTTACAAGTTTGAATTTTGTCTTTCCTTTGTTGGTTGTTTCCTAACTGTGATAAATCTAGACCTACCTATTTATGTTGATGTTTGTGTAATTAGATAAATATTATTTCATTATTATTATTATTATTATTTATTATCATTTTAATTATTTATTTATTTATTTTTATTATTGAGTTCTCACGCCGCACCTCAATATTATAATCTTAGTAGCGTCCAATTAATATAAAGGTAAACGTTCCAACCTGATTGACCAATGACAATTGATGATTTGTTTTTATGCGGCTCAAGCTGAAATCTGATTGGCTGAAATTAATTAAGTGAAATAAATTGAAAATAAATTTCTTTGCAAGCTATGTTTTCTCCTTTGAAATATTTTTGGCACAATTTCAAATTCGTAAAACAGCTCAAGGGCTTTGAAGGCCACCGTTCATTTCATGTTTAGGGGTCATTGCGTAATTACATCACGCCAAAAATAACCATTTTTGACCCACTCATCCTGTCATTTTTGGTCACATGTCTGTTGATCCACCCCCCTCCCCCAATAGTGACGTCATTTTATTGTTCACGAAATGAGGGTAGCTTAATGGTACCATACGGTCATGTAGACTGCTTGGGAGCTTGCTGTAGCAGCAATAATTGTTAGTCATCGTTGTCTAGTCAAAGTATCAGCATGACTGTAAAATAGTAGCAGAGGAAGATTGTTGCAATAATAATTCTTGTGGTCCATAAAATACAACTAGCGTAACGTCAGCTCAAATCTTCCACCAACCCACGTCACGTTTTCAAAGAAATCGAGCGTGACGCAATTATGCAATGACTCCTTATCAACTTTCACGGTCAATTTCATTTTTTATTAAAAAATAATCTAAGGAATTTGTCATCAGTCGTCAAGTGTTATTTGCAAATTGGAAGTTTTTCGTATTAAATTGAATGGGGTTTGAAGGTGAGAATTATTATATTGATGCATTCAAAGAAATATTGTTAGGGTATAGTTAATGATTATTTACTAGCTCTTTATAAATATTTGTGACTCGATATGTAAGGAAAATATGTTGAACCCGACAGCGTCTCCAGTAAAAATATGTGCCGCGACAGTCGGGGGGTCTGTAGGTAATGCATGCTACTATTCAAACAATAATAGAGTTAAAATACAAAATTGAACAAATCTAACAAACGATTTACAATTCTAAATTTTGTTAAACAAAGGAACAAACAACCTCAGTTAGCCTCCTCCGTAGTACTTTGGGTTGGTGTGAATGACTGGATCGGATAAAATAAATAATTCAGAATGAATAGTTCGTGGATTGAATTGAAATATCACCGGAATAGAAGAAAATTGAATGAGAATTTATGATGAATCGATAAATTTAGAAATACTTGAGTAATGTTCACGGTATAAATTATTTCCTTTTGATTTTAATATTTCTAGTTTTTCTTACTTTTTGGATTAATTTTTTTTGCGATTTTTTCTTCTATAATGATAATTTACTATAGTAAATTATCGCTATATAGTCTTTTTCAGGGCCGTAACAAGGACAAAAGTCATCTAGAACAACAAAAGTTAAGGAAAATAAATAAATTAGTATTAAAACAAAAATCTCAAAAGAAATTCCTAAAAACATCAGTTAAAATAAAAAATTAAATTAAAAGTAAAATAGAATGTTCTGGAACCGTTCCAAATCCATCATGGACGTAAAATTAATGAAAAATAATTAAAAAATAAAAATATAAAAATAAAACAAAAATTATGGCACAAAAATCGCCATTAAAAATAGCAAAATCGTAAAATAGAAAATTCTGGAATAAAAAGAATTCGAGTTTGTTTTAATGCATCAATACATACACGTGTACAAAATAGGTATATATACCGACGCATTCCAGTCACAAGTTAATCTTTATGCCAAAAATTTTTTTTTGATATCATTAGCAATTTATCGAATTTCAAAGTAAGCAATGTTTTGGTTATTTTATGTATTGTTTCTATTAAACATCTAATCTTAATATGACTTATATTGTTTTTCTTAAACATCTAATCTTAATATGATAGATAAGTTGAAATTTTTGGGTTAATTTTGTTTGAGGGATCAACATCGATCGAACTTAGCATCGATTTTGATCCGTCTCACATGCTAAATAGATACCAATATTCACAACGTCATTGTGCACGCAGCCTTGACGTAAGCAGGCCACTGCCTGGCATGCACCTCAATTTTATAGTAGTGGGGTCGTTGGAGGTCGTACCGACTCAGTGGTATACGCCGCTGGGTTCGTCGATGAATCACCTCCGGACGATGGAGTTCGCGGAACTCGTTAGCAGTATTGGAATACACGGTAGTATATTACCGCCTACATTCACAATAGGGGCTTGTCGTAGGGAGCACAGTGAGGCCCCGTAAGCAGGCAATATTTCTGTAAATTGACTTTTCACACGTATAATGTACATATAATCTATACATTCAAAATCGACAGTGATACACTACCCTAAGGACGATAAATGGAGTAGAGCTCCGGACTCAAATTAACCACAATACACCAAACATGTAGTTGGCTAAACACCTTTCAGATTAAATTTATGAATTACTACCGATTCTAAGACTAACAATTAGGAAAGTAAAAATCCTGCCCTTAAATTAGTATCCCCGATTTTCCACCTATTGATAAAATTATAAATTGTAATCTATAAATTGATATGAATTATAAAATTAGGATGAATTGATTTTTCCTAAGATTGCACTTACCAACAGCCGATAATAGAGTATAAACCTATAATTTGATGAGTTATCAATCAAATATAAATTTTAAATTGTAAATTATGAATTGTAAATTATATATGAATTATGTAAATTACCAGTTACATCCTTATGAATTATTATATATTATATAAATTTGAAACGGTATACTTATGCCTTATATAGTAAGGAACCTTACCATTGTATATATAAACGATAAACTTATCGGGTTTTTTTTTTGAAAAATATGAATTTATAAACATATTAAAATTTTACAAATATAAATTATAAATTACGATCGATTCCAAAAATTTGGTATTATAGGTATTACTTATTTACATCAACTAATGGATATATTGAAATTATATACCTTATTTATAAAGCTTATGGATCTTCCCGATTGCTACTAAGAGTATTGCTATGTATATATTTCTTAATTATGATGTTCACCAATCGGTATAATCATCCTACCTGTCTTGTTCGTGAAACTTATTAACCCTTAATAAATGCATTACTGTAGGTATTACTCGTAAAATACTATATTATTAATACATTACTAATATATACTACTTATAAAATACAAATCATAATAAAAGATTTTGGATCAATACTACCCGAATGTGTCACTTATAAGAGTGCAAACTATAATTTATACTTCATATTGATATATTGCTAAAATATACTACTTATAAAATTACCAATTATAATTTAATTTTTTTCGATCAATACTACTCGAATATTTTACTTATAAAAGTGCAAATTATAACTTATGCTTCATATTGATATATTACTAATATATACTACTTATAAAATTACAAATTATAATTTAATTTTTTCGATCAATACTACTCGAACATTTTACTTATAAAAGTGCAAATTGTAATTTGTGCTTCATATTGATATATTATTAATATATACTACTTATAAAATTACAAATCATAATTTATTTTTTTGATCAATACTACTCGAATATGTTACTTATAAGAGTACAAATTATAATCTACACTTCATATTAATACTACTAGAATATACTACTTATAAACTTGCAGATCATAATTTATGTCAATACTACTCATATATATTACTGATGAATTTAAAACTTATGATGTATACTTCATATCACTACTACTCGTAGATGTACTACGTGTAAAGTCGTAAACTCTCGGGAACTATTTGAATGCATTTTCATCTATTAGTTATAAAACCTACTACTCATTTGTAAATATAGCAATCATTTCCACATTGTTTTTAAATCGTCTAGTTCATCTACAACTAAGACTAACTCATCATTATACAGATAATCTTACTTATACATTATAACATTATAAACCACCCCCGTTGTTCAGGGCCTATATTCGACTACTTGATAGTACTTAGAAACCCTATTTATATCATTTATACCTCCCAAGCTAACCCATATAATACCTCATATATGATATTACTTAGATATACTACTCATAAATCGATAATTATTATTAGACCCATTATTTATGTATTTAGCCCTTATACAATCGAAAATCATTTACGTCTAATGATAGATAAATTAATTATACTTATACATTATTTACCAAAATCATAGATCAGCTACGAATCCATATGGTCATTATATATACTTGGTACAACTCATATATCCCCTATGACTACGAATAAATATATCACTTATAAAATTTATAAACCCTCTATACCCATTAATGAATCCATTAATTATATATACATTGCCTACAGGTCGATCAATAGCTATTAGTAAATATAGCAATTAGACACACCCTACTTGCGAGGTTCATAAATTACCTAGGATTATTAATCAATGGGCTAATCATGTTACCTTGCTTATAAAGTTGAGAATTCCCTTATAACCATATTACCTATATATCAGTTATAAATGCACAACTCGGCTAGTACTATTTGATAAACATATTAGGTATATATATACGTTAATTACCAACTTTAGGAAAATTCTCCAAAATAATTATACTTGATCATCTCCCAGTTCCGGATTGTAACACGAAAACGAAAAGGTAAAATTATACAATTATAAAACGAAGAGTTAAAGAACAAAATCAAAATTTAAACCTCATTTATTCATAATAAATTCACCGGGGCAACTGACCCCCAATAACTCTTCGCAGAGGTTCAATCTGCCTAGTCATAATCGATGGAAGGACACAGAAGGTCCAGTTCATATTCACCCGGTTGAGAGGTGCATGGTTTCTATGACAGTGTGGCCGAATGAATCTTCTGGGGCGCCCATCGGCTGAAACCAAAACACTGAAAGTAAATAATGAAGAATCGGTGCAATTACCTGAAATTTTTACGATAGCAAGTCCTCATTGGCCACGGACACCTAATTTTCTTTTCTTTTTGGTCGGAGCGCTCTTCGATTTAAAAGGGGATTCCTAAATAGATAAATTTAAACAAAATGAAAAAGAAAAGCAATATAATAAATGAATAATTTTAAATGAGTAGGAAAATGAATATCATAAATGAACAATTTTAAATAAGTGAGAAAATTTGTATCATAAATGAATAAATTTTAAATAGATAGGAAAATTAATATCATAAATGAACCATTTTAAATAGACAGAAAAGGAAAACTAATAATAAAACGATAATATTTTAAATTGCTAGTCAGCGTGATAATTTAAATAAAATTAGTAGTAACCTATAATGAAAATTGTAGAATGTCGAATTTGAGGGATCAGAGGGAAGTGGAACAATGCGAAGCAACGGACGAGCGCCTCCCATCCAGGCACATCTGGCATCACATCCATCGGTGGAGCCAGGGTCGAGATCTAGACTGCTCAAACCGAGTGATTCGAGCAGGCCCCGAGGCGAACGCACCAGTATGGGTAAAGACCGAGCCGGACAATAATTGGCTCGTCGAGGCCAGAGATCGCACCATGGACGCCATCGCTCTGGCCCCAACGCGAACTCCGCCTGATCGAGGCTCAGCTCCGGGCCGTTGAAACCGGTCGGCCGTTAGAAGAAGGGGACGTAGAGTCGACACCGGCGAAGAAACGGGGCCGACCCCGCAAGAATGCTTCCCGAAACTGAGACTTCAGTGATCTTGGGGACGATCTCACATTTATTTTGTTTTAGTGATTCGTCACAATCTTAGTTTAATAAACGTATTGTTTTTTTTTGTTTCGAGGTGTCGTTCTAGGCGTTGGTACTTTAATAAATTGCGTTAGATAATAATCGAGACGTTATCACCCTGACCATCAACACGACGGAAATTAGTATACATGCCTAGGGGGTACCCGAGTTTCGATTCATAGAGACCGGCAATTATGAAAAAGGGTTACGTGGTGCGAGCAGTGCAGTCGCACCGGGCGCACATCTGAATGGGGCGCAAAACTGGGATGTAACATTTTTTTAATGTTAATAAAAATTAAAAAAATTATCAAATTACATGCACGAAAAAAGGGCACTCTAGCTAGCCTATTTTTAACATTACTGGTTAGACTGGTCCATTAACATGCTCTCGTAGGTGTGTATTTTGTAAAATGTTAGTCCACAAAATGGGTTCTTGTCATTTTGTAAATTAGCACCAGAATTTTAAGGGCATTACCACCTATTGTAATAGCTGGAGATGAAATACATAGTTAACAATCTCAACATGAATATTATAATTATTATAGTAGGCTGTTTTGAATTCGGGTTTTAGGGGCGCCAGATATATGAACCGCACATTTCATTTCTTCGATCCTTCGTGCCAGAACTCAATGATAACTAAAAGGCTAATTGGGATTTTACGATCCTTGATAAAAACAATAAAAATATAATAATTTACTACAAATATGAATAATATATTCTAATATTCAAACAGCATTAATGTTATTTTTGTTGTTGAAAATCAAAACTGGGGGCCATGAAAACGATTGCATGAGTTAAAATAATATATTCGATAGCCGCAGGTTACTAAATTCCATATATTCATTGGTAATGTATTTCTACGGACGTAGCAGTTAAGTATTAATAAAAAATTAATAAATCAAAATTAGTAATGATAATAAAATAATTATAATAATAAATAATTTATAATAATAATAATAATAATAATAATAATAATAATAATAAATAATAATTATTAGAAGTTTGGTTTCTTAAATTAATCACATCCATATTTTAAAAACAAAACAAAAATCTCAATTGTTAAAACAATCACTGTTTTTAGCTTAGAGGATATTTTCGCAAGCATGAGTTAATATTTGAATAAGGAATATTCGTAAACTAGCATTCAATAAATATTTTATATTTTAATCTTCAATCATTCTTAAATATATTTAATTTATTATTTTAATTTATAATTTTATTATTTACTTTAATTATATTATTTAAATCTATTTAAATCTGGAAAATAAATACTTCTTCAATTTAATTACTTTCACAATAATAATAATAATAATAATAATAATAATAATAATAATAATAATAATAATAATAATAATAATAATAATAATAATAATAATAATAATAATAATAATAATAATAATAATAATAATAATAATAATAATAATAATAACTGGCATGTGGGAGGGCCGTGCTGAATCAGTATAATGGTTATGGGTCCCCTTGAGGTCTGTATGAATGAGATTCAACAGAATGGACAATAATATTATCAACCCCCACAATTCCCATATCAGAACATGAAAATTACAAATAAAATTATATTTGTCTATTATAACTAAATGGGCATTGTTCTCTTACAGATAACCTACGGTAGATAACAGAATATTATCCATAATGCGAGTACGTCATTACGGAATCGTGGCACATATCAAAACCATTTGAAGCAGTCGGCATTATGTACAAATCGAAAGTAATAAAAAATAAAAAATATAACATAATATTATAATGATAATAATATAAATTATTATCCATTAGAAGATGCTGGGAGAAATGATCGAGGTCTCCTGGACAGTAAGCGGACAATGTAGAATTGAACCAATCAAATCAATTGTTGCAATCTAACATAATGAAATATGATCATTTATCGTCCACAATCTGGACAAATGATCTTGTCATCATTGGTGAGGAATCCTTTACCGACCAAGCTGATGTTACATTTGTAGCAAGTAAAGCATTCCGAATGCCAATGCCGATCTTCGAATGAAATGAACTTGCAGCCTCCGAATCCTGAAAGATTTTAATGTTATCAGTACTATCAGTATCCCCTTAACTGATTCTCAAAGGATAAGTAAACCAACCAATAATGGCCATCGCAAAGCTGAGTTTAATTTTCGCTATTTCCATCACCAAATATACGCCTACTGCAATGTTTTTGTGTTTGCAATTCCAAATTTCCTTCACTCGCACATTTTTAAGGATTATTATCTCTGTTAGGCCCCTAGAATCAGGGCCTAGGTCATCAGCATTACCGGTCCAGCTACCCCAATATATCATATCACCCTTGGGCCCCCAGATCATCAGCATTACCGGTCCAGCTACCCCAATATATCATATCACCCTTGGGCCCCCAGATCATCAGCATTACCGGTCCAGCTACCCCAATATATCATATCACCCTGGGGCCCCCAGATCATCAGCATTACCGGTCCAGCTACCCCAATATATCATATCACCCTTGGGCCCCCAGATAATAAGCATTACCGGTCCAGCTACCCCAATATATCATATCACCCTTGGGCCCCCAGATCATCAGCATTACCGGTCCAGCTACCCCAATATATCATATCACCCTTGGGCCCCCAAATAATAAGCATTACCGGTCCAGCTACCCCAATATATCATATCACCCTTGGGCCCCCAGATCATCAGCATTACCGGTCCAGCTACCCCAATATATCATATCACCCTTGGGCCCTTAGATCATCAGCATTACCGGTCCAGCTACCCCAATATATCATATCACCCTTGGGCCCCCAGATTATCAGCATTACCGGTCCAGCTACCCCAATATATCATATCACCCTTGGGCCCCCAGATCATCAGTATTACCGGTCCAGCTACCCCAATATATCCTATCACCCTTGGGCCCCCAGATCATCAGTATTACCGGTCCAGCTACCCCAATATATCATATCACCCTTGGGCCCCCAGATCATCAGCATTACCGGTCCAGCTACCCCAATATATCATATCACCCTTGGGCCCCCAGATCATCAGCATTACCGGTCCAGCTACCCCAATATATCATATCACCCTTGGGCCCCCAAATCATCAGCATTACCGGTCCAGCTACCCCAATATATCATATCACCCTTGGGCCCCCAGATCATCAGCATTACCGGTCCAGCTACCCCAATATATCATATCACCCTTGGGCCCCTAGATCATCAGCATTACCGGTCCAGCTACCCCAATATATCATATCACCCTTGGGCCCCCAAATCATCAGCATTACCGGTCCAGCTACCCCAATATATCATATCACCCTTGGGCCCCCAAATCATCAGCATTACCGGTCCAGCTACCCCAATATATCATATCACCCTTGGGCCCCCAGATCATCAGCATTACCGGTCCAGCTACCCCAATATATCATATCACCCTTGGGCCCCCAGATCATCAGCATTACTGGTCCAGCTACCCCAATATATCATATCACCCTTGGGCCCCCAGATCATCACCATTACCGGTCCAGCTACCCCAATATATCATATCACCCTTGGGCCCCTAGAATCATCAGCATTACCGGTCCAGCTACCCCAATATATCATATCACCCTTGGGCCCATCTATTCCAAAGGCAAATTTGATTGGCAGAATATATTCCATGATATTGGAGTGTTATTGTCATTCAATGATGTTAGAGAGCTTCAACCATTCAATTGTCCATCATTGCTCATTTCCACCAATTAATTCTATGAACATGTGAAAATGTCGTGTAATACCTCTGACTGTGACCCCTTACAAAGTTTGTGAACCGCATAAGTGCTATGATTAACATTAAAAGGATCCCTGCGTTTGGGAGGCAACCAATGGCCAGCCAGATTCACCTAAAGCTGATAAAGGAGACAAATAATCCAGGTCTCTATGTCAAACGCGGTCCAAAACAGAAAAGTCTCCTAGAAATTGCAGGAGGAAATATATGAAACCTTATAATGAAGATCTCATCAGGCTCTCCTAAATCAACCGAGAAATAAAATGAAATCTGTTTACCAGTGATCGGTTTTGTACATTTTGAACACTTCTTGGCAAACAGTTCTCCGTAACATTCAGCACAATAAGGCTTTTCCTCCTTTGATGTGAATTTGATTCCTGCTAATTGTTTGCTACAGTGAGTACATGTGAAACACTCTTTATGCCACGGAGAACCCTTGTAGGTCACCCCGCCCCGCCGGATCACCTAAATATGGATTAATTATTATCATGATGCCCATTTCAATAATGCTTACTCCCACACATTTGGTACACTTTTGTGCATACTTTTCTTCATAGCACGGAACGCAGACGATATCCTGCTCTCGAGGGATAAAGCTTTTCGTGCCTATTGGCTGCCGACAGTCAACACACAAGAAGCATTCTTCATGCCATTGCTTGCCTCGATACTCATATTTCCTCATTCCAGCCTTGAATACTTTATGGCACCCATCGCAACGAGTGGCGAATTTATTATCGTAGCAATCGGAACAATACAAATTGTTGTCTTTCGTGGCAAACGGCTGGTCAACTAAAGAAGAAGAACATTCAAAGCATTTAAAGCATTTCTCATGCCAATGCCTGTCCTTAAATGAAAGGTCCTAGAATCGAATATATCAAAGGTTTCACACCAATTTCGTTACTAACCTTTGAGTCGCATCCGATTCTACCGTTGCACTGTTGACAGATGTTAGCATATTGGCTTTCATAGCATCCAATGCACAATGGCTGGTCATCTTTGAGGATGTATCGGTGACCTGTCAAGGAATTATCACAGCTCTTGCAAGCAAAATGAGCTGGGTGATGTTCTTGTTCCATAGCACGAGTGTATTCCTCCGTGAAGATCAACTCATCACAAGTAGCGCATCTTGGTCTGATTAATTGGGCATAATGTCTCACACAGTAGGGTTTATTGGAATACCAGCAATATATGTAATCAACAAGCACCTCGTCACACTCTGTACATTTGAAACATCGAGGATGCCAACTCATTTGGGTATTGGCTGCATGTTCAACTCTGACCGCCAATTGTCCGGCTTGTATGGATGACTGACATTGAGTACAGGGCTAAACAAATTTAATGTCCTATTATTATAGGTGACTTATTACTGCTGTCCCCCTCAATGTGCCCCTCCCTTTTATCTGTAGCATAAGTTCCACAAGTACCAATGCATCAGAAGAAAGGTAAACCGGAAAACAATTGTAAACACCAAATGACATAAGCTTACTAATGCTGCCATATCAAGGCGATAAACATGACCAACTCCGAGATCTTGATTGTTGCGAAATTGTAAAAACTTTTCCGCTTCTTGTCGTTCGGTCGGAGTTTCCAAATGGGAGAACTTTTCAACGCATCTATCATGAACTGGGATTTGGCGGCGCAGCTTTTGTTTGCGCAATTTCTCTCCGGCCCGTGAAGCAATATTGCCGCCAACAATCGATGTAAACTGTTCAACTTCTGATGCTTGCAACCCAATTGGTAGCCAGCTCAATCCATACTTTCTCGCCATTTTCAAGGATTCCATAAACAGACTATAATACGGCTTGTCAACCAATTTCATTTCCTCAAGGATCGGCAAGGGCGATTCATCGGTGATGTCATGTCTGTCCACACTACAATCGCAGCCCAAACAGGTCTTCCTAACACCAATCAATGACATCTATGTTAATGAAATCCTTCTCATACCTCCATCCGTGAATTTTGAAGCCTCGGCATTTGTCAACGCAGTCCAGGCAAGGTGTTCCGATATCTTGTTTCAGTGCCATTCAATAGCTAGGTCTAGAAAGCAAAGTATTTCCTAAGCTGTCAAGCTAGCAGCAGCAATATGCAAATTCCAATCAACATGAAATTTTTAAATTTATTACGAACCCCCCCATCGGAATTCACAAATTCACTGATGCGTATCCCATAATTTATAAGTATGAATATAATCAAAATATAATAAATTACTTTATATATTCTATATGAGATTCTGAGAGATTTGAATAGATCCAAAATCAATATCTTTTCTGTTGCTATTATTAATTGAATGATTTAAACAAATTCCTTCTTTCATAAATAATATAATAATAATTTATAATAAATTATATAATAATATTTTCATTTGTTGTAAATGCGGTCCAATTGAAATTCGACTCTTGAGTTTTGCATAATTGTCCACAAAAACTTACAGTAAACATCAACAAATAAATGCGCGTATGTTGGGATATAAATAGATAAAATACAATTCTAATAGTGATAATTTTGTGGAAATAGGTCGCTAACAGAACACCATAAAACATATCACTAAGTCGAGTTAAACTTCAGACATGATAAAAACACCAAGTAACAACTATATATGGAGAAAACATACACAAAAAATCATAAACATAAGAATAATATTAAAACAATAACATGTGCAAGATTAATGTTGGGGTTCAACAAGAGAGGTACAAAAATGAGTAGAAAAATCAATGAAAACAATAAATTCACAAAAAAGTAATTAAAGTGCAAAAATATTAATTAAAAATCAAAAAATTTTAAAAACGAATATTTCCCAAGGGAAACTGGTATAGGTGGATGCCGAACAATGAGACGAGTTCAAATATAATAAAATAAAATCAGTGGGGGGTCTCTAGAGGACTTAATTACAAAAAACTAAAATTAATTAAAAATTAATTAGCTAATGGAGAACCCGAGCAATGTGAGAGAACCTGAATGGTCAATCAAATTAGTAGGGGCAATTAAATCAGCCGACTAATAATTAAATTGGAAGAAGCCGTCATAAGAGACGAGCAAATTCTTCAAACTAGTTAGAGCGACAAGAGGAAGTTCGAGGGAAATGGATCCGAAATAATTTGACAACGTAAAATCAAATTACGAGATGTATACAAAAGCGACCGGCAAGTAAACAGAATTGCCAGTAGGTCGAAGAAACGTAAACGAATAATTTAGTGAAAGTAAATAAAGAAAACTTTGAACTTAGTGATAACTGAATAATCTAATGTAATAATTTCTATGTCATTCCATTAAAATCTTTGAGGATTAATGTTATTTTTATTAGGTTAAATTTTTCACTTCATTGATTTTACTGTGATTGACAACCTGAGTTATCAGTTACGGACCAACAAATACTATTTATATATTAATTATGGCAGTTATAATAAATTGTATACATTTTCAATTTGTTTTTTATTTGGCAAATCACGGAAATATTTTCAAATCTGGTTCACCGTGCGAAGTAAAGAAATCGTGTAAAACACCATTAAATATCATCTATTTGTTAATCACAAGAAAGCAATGATTTTATCTGAACCTTGCAGCAAATGTTCAACAGATTTCACCCCCCCCTCCAGTTTATATGGGTCAGCATATTATTTATTTCTTTTCTTGTGACACTACTAACAAAATTTATTAAATGTCTTCATAAATCGCTGTTATTTATATAAATTATTTATGATCAGACATTTAGGCCATTCTTTAAACATAGGTTATCTTGATCTCTAGGTCTTGAAAAAGAAGAGTCGTGAATGGCTTCACATTGTTCTAGCAAAATCAATGAAGCCGACTTGCCGAGTCTAAATAGAAAAGCAATCATCCAAATCAGCGCATCTCATGTTCACGATTTCATTACTAGTGCCTTCATCACCCAGGCTCCAGTACTCCTTGTTCTGTCAGTTTCCAATCACATATATGGCCCTTTCTTAAATTGAAAAATCTTTTGAATGATAGCGTCACCAAATGGAGATTCAAATCATGTTTTCTGATAAAATTCAACGTCTTAATAACTTGATCCATAACATGTTTCATTATCATACATTAAGGACAAGTGCTAACACAATGATACAATTTGTTCCTTCAACTTCTCTTTCAGAAAATAGATAAGTCCCAGCTTGTAACCCACCATAGCTGGAACGCCACCTATAGTTACTCCTACTAGGTTGTTCAAATCAAGTGCATTAAATATATCATATTCTGAGAACGATTTTCAATTGATAATAATTCTTGGAAAACGTTTACGAGCTGCATTTCAACAGTTCGAGAGCCGCTGATTTAGAATGATAATTTCCTGCATACACATTTTATGGAAATGCCTACAACCGAGCTTATATACAGTAAGAACTGAGCAGGAAACTGTGAATTCACAGAGCAAAAGAAGCACAGAGGACCTGATCAATTGGACCATATCATTATGGAGCATCCAGTCTAGATACAGTGCAAGGAGAGCAATTGCCACCAATACACAACTGGCCTGTCCATCAACGAATTCCAATGCGTGATAACGCCATAGTTAATATTTGTACGCAAGCAGCTACCCAAGGGGTTCCCGTCCTCCAGAGCAATTAATCAGGAACATTGAGAATTATTGCCTGAGCAATTGGATGAACTGAGCTCTTTTATTTTTCTTATAATGCTGAGGAATTCACATTTACTGAATCCTCCCTATGCTGACCTTACAGGGGGTACACAATGCGCACCGCCCATCGCTCTAGGAGTTTCTATTAACTCATTATTGATTATCCATTTCATTTGTATTACGGCATCATGAATACCACGCACTGCTGTAACCCTCCCTCTCCTACCCATCCCTTACCTCCTTCCTCCCCTCTCATCCTCCTCCTCCTCCTCCTCCTCCTCCTCCTCCTCCTCCTCATCATCATTATCATCATTATCATCATCATCCTCCTCCTCCTCATCATCATTATCATCATTATCATCATCATCATCATCATCATCATCATCATCATCATCATTATCATCATCATCATAACCACCATGCCACCCTCCCTCCCCTCCTCCCCCTCATCATCACCATCATGCCATTTACATATAATCCAGTGGCGCACTCAGAACAGTTCCCAACGGGAATGAAATCAAACCCTCCATCAAATCATCACCTTGAAAGAGCGAGCAAATAAAAGCTCCCATTAGCAACTATCTGGATACGCCACCGAGATGAGCGAATGGAAGAAACTATATTTTATTGAATGCCAACATCCCCAGGTAAGGTAAGGCAATGTGAAATCCTTTCCTTGGCATAGAGCTTATTCAATGAATCGCCTTCAATGGGCAAAAATGAAATTTCACCCAATTTCAGGAACGCTTCCGAGCTTATTGTGTTCAAGTGAGCCAGCTGTTTGTATATATAAATGAGCATTTTCTCAATCAGAATCACATCGCCATCTTTGATCTCAGAGAACTGAAACATGATATTGGTCCAAATGACATCGGCAAGAATGAAATCAGACGATTTCAAGATCGATTCGTCAAGTCCCACCATTAAATAGAGCATTTGAGATGTTTGGAAATTTATAAATTGCTTCTCCTGTTCCCGAGTAAACTTTTTTGCACGTTTCTTCGTGTCCTTATAAAGCGTCTGAAAGGAATTCATGTCAAAATGTGCTTTTATAAATATCGCAATTATTCACTTTCTAATTTCAGATTATTTCATACAAAAATTACTAAAAATGGCGGCCAATTGATGAATAATTACAAATGGCTGTATCATACCGAATGATTCCAATGTTTGTCTCTGTAATTACCAATTAATAAAATGGCACTTTTACATGATGACAAAAGTTTAATTATCGAAATCGAAGAATTTATGAAATCAATATTGAAATGACTAATAGAAATAAATTTAATCAACCAATCAAAATTCTGTATTGAAATAAAATAAAATTAATTTCAAGGCTTTCAAATGTTACACTTACATCAAACATAACATATTTGGCCATTCTACCCTCTATTCCTTCATCTTCCAATCTCAATCCAATCATCCAAACATGAATACACATCATTGTAAACCAAGTCTGATAGCAATCTGGCAATTTAAAATAATTTAGATAAGTAGAAAATTCGGGATACTCTAAGAAATAATAGATATATTACTTTCATACATCAAATTCAATTACCTGCTGCAATAGCATACAACTTTGCGCCAGATCCATAGATCTCTCGTTCTCTAAATCTTATTTTAGTAAGTCCAACGCCTATTTTGACATATTCCCAAGCAGATAAACCAATTCCAGAAAAGTTTACTTCCTTTTTTCCATAATGTTGTGATAAAACGATTATTGGTTTGAATTTACATATATTTGTAATTGCCCTTCTGAGCATTTGAAAAAACAACCTTGAATCTAAACAATCTTTAATTCATTTAAAGTTTAAACTATAATGAAAATTATAAATCTTAATTTTCAACAATATTTTATTAAAAATTCATAAAATTTTCAATAACCTTTGATTTATTTAAGAAACAAAGAAGTTTTTCAAGACAAAATTCATAATCAAGTACAAATTATGAAATTAGTTATTAATTAAAAATCGAAAGGTAAGCACAATATATGACTATTGACAACTACAGTTAAGTAGAATAAAATAATTACTATCTAAGACACATTAATCCATAGAAAATATTTTTTATTTTCAAATTCTTTTCAATTGGTTTTTATAGTGTTAACCTGCCCACGCACAATAAAAGTTTACAACTTAAAACTCTAAATTCTATTTCTCATATTGTACAGAATAATATATCTGATCCGTATCAGGATACATCACCATCTCAACTCGACCATTTCATATATTTAGTACATTCAAATGGTCACCGGTCCAATCAAATAGTGATTATCAATAAAGAGAATAGTTAACCAATCAAATTCTATTAAATATATTTATAACAGCATCACCACCCGTGTCAAATCAATCCCAATAAAAACGGATGAGATTGCTTCAAGAATAAAAATTACATCGCACTGAAAGACCGAAAGTAGTGCCTCACCATGGGCAAATATCGGGGAGGGCCTCAGTGCTATTGATTATAAGGATGTTGCCGAGTTCTGTCAGTCGGGCAGCATCGCTAGGCAATTGTCCCAACACGAACAAATTCATGCCCATCTTTGGCTCGAACTTGTTGCCATAGGCGTCTTGAACGATGAAATGGTGAGCACGCAAATTGAACCGCTTGATAAGGTGCCGGGAGGAGTCAAGTGCGAACCAGCCCTCGTCATCCTCCCACCATGGAAACGTACAGAAGAAATAGCAGGGACAGCCATCATCGAGTATCTGATTGATGCGATCTGCCACATTCTTCATTAGGTCATTCAGGAAGGGCGGGTTGACCGACCAGCCGCCGCAATGCTCCCGCATATCCACATCAAAGAAATTGCCCAAACTCCCAAACACCCGATCTGTATCCGGGAACAAGCTGCAGAAATGCGTCTCATCGTACTCTGAATGCAACAATTACGATTTCAATTTAATAAAATGATAATAGCGAGAGTCAAAAAGAAACGGTTGCTATGACTACCGGATAAATCCCAAAAGTAGGTTATGTCCACTCATCAGTAACGCAGATTGTCAAATATCAAATAAAGGGCAAACAAATGGAATCACACACACACACGCGCGCACACACAAACTGATTGCTTCAACCAATACAATTACGATAAGCGCCAAATCAATAATGCCCACCTATAAAGCGAGAATTCACTGGCGATGCGAATCCTTCGTGACGAACATTGAATTGATCGTAAAGAACTTTATGAACCTCCTTTGGATCACCCCATTGATAACTGCCGTTACCAAATGATTCGTAACGGAGGAGCATGCGAGCTGAGGCGATAATTCCTCCCTTTGTGACGAGTAACTCGACACGTGGGACTTCGGGACTTTGAAATTTGTTGACAACGATGATTTTCCGGCTGCTATTGTATTCTACATGAAGCGGTTCGGTTAGGTTATGAGGAATGACATTTGAATGATTTTTAGCTATAAACTTCAGGATTGCTTCTGTTTTCTCGTCAGCTTCGTCTACTGTCACAAATTGTTTTTCTATAATTGCAGCTCTAAGAAACTGAGCTGCTGGGTCTTTTAGAGAGATTTTGGGTAAAATGGAGTAATATTCATATTTTGGAACGCGATTAAAGTCTTCGTTTACGAAAATGAACCACCTTTGTAAAGTATTTGTAAACTCTTGTTCACCTTTTGAAGTAGAAATATTCATTAAATATTTTCCTTTCTCGATATAATTTGTTATTGATAAAATCCCATTGAACATATTCTTTATATAATTCAATATCATTAGCTTGGTCTATAATTTTATTGTCTTCTTTGCTATTGCGCAACCTCCTTTCAGATTCCATATCATTATTTCTATCATTTTGACGTTTTTGTCTCTCTGAATTGGAATTAAGATCGTTTGATAATCGTTTTGAATTAATTTTATTTCTTAAGTCGGAGCTAGACAGACCGTTCATGTCACTATAGTTAGTCGTATTATTTCGATTGCTAGTATGATTTCTTTTAAATCTTTTATAATCATGTTTATAAATTTGTTCATGCGACATTCTAAAAAGAAAATTATAAATAACATTTGGAAAACTAATAGACTAAATTTTAAAAATCTTCATACTAAAATATTTAAATTAAAGTTAATGTTATAGAAATTTAAAACAAATTCTTTTAATTTAATTTTCCTGATTTTAGATGTTTTTTAATTTTCATAAATTAATAAGTAAAAAGTGGTTCTCTCAAATTGCTTTATTTGAGATAAAACAAAAATTGAAATGATTTTCTATAATTTTAAAAGTGATTATTTTTAGAAAAATTTTAATGAAAATATTTAATCTTCATAACCATTGATCAATTTTCATTTTTAATTTTCTTGATCTTCATTTTTGACAGTACATAAATTTGGCGTAAAATAAATAAAATATTGATATATTTTTTGAAATGAAGATAAAAGAAATTCAATCTTTCTGTAATTTATCTTATAATTGTTGGCGCTTATGGGGTGTGTTGTTAAATTTTCAAGGGTTTCTTTCAGATTTCTCAACAACTCTTTCATTAGCACCTTCGTGGTTATTTTCCTTTTTACCGCCCGTGTACCCATTGCTATTAACCATGTTGCTAATGCAGAGAGTAACTGAAAAAAAGTTGCGCAGGTGAGCTCCACCGCTAAAACTATTCCTCATCGCATTTTAACTTTCGGGTTAATAACTACTGAGAGAGGTCTTACGTCGCTTTATCATTATACATCCATTTCTTGGAATATTGTTCTTTCTTGTTTATTTAGTTATGGTCCTCATTATTTGACGTCATTCAATGTTATTTTCAAAAATTTGAGCAGGGATCTACTCTTATTTCTCATTTCGAAAATGCTGTTCCAAGATCTTTTACAGTGATTGTTATTGGCTAAGTATAATTTATGCTGTGAGCCTATACGAGAGAAAAATGCGATCATTTTCATTAATGTGAAATTATGAAGTTTAACTCCCCGAGACAGAATGTTTTGCTAACTATTCTGTTATGACGCAAGATTTTGGTCGGTATTTCTACTAATTTGTGATACTCATCCACGCATTCTCTGCCACTCTGAAATTCGCGTGTAAAAATTTCTGAAAAAACTTACTCAAGGGCTGTATGATTTATTTAATTGTGCTTGAATGATTTTTTTGCATTTAATTGATTGTTTTAAACAATTAAATTATTTAATAATTTTTTTCATTTTTCATTGTTTTTCCTTAGAGATATTCATGGAAACTTCTTCTTATTATTATTTAACGAGTTCTCTCATTATTTTTCTTAAATTCTCCACTTTTTGTTGTAGCTTTTCAAGTGTGCAAATTTTTCGAATGTGTTGCTTGTCACTTAACTAAGTTTGTAATTGTAACTTCTTGAGTTTATCATTTTTATTATAAGTGTTTATTTATTCTCAATGTGTTGTATGCTTTACTTTGTATTATTTGATGTAGAATTATAGATTTTTATTCCATTTGGTGCGGTTTCCATGTTATGTATTTCCTAGGCATTTTAACAAGCTCGAAATATTTTGCCTCTAGCTCAACATAACCCTTAGAAGGCTAGTTCTCTTTCACGGGCACAAAATACGATGTTTAGATACTTTATGATTAGGTATCACATACGGAACCAAGTAACTTTAAACGCTTTTGGCTTGGTTAGTTATGGGAGTGTTGGCCTTTAAAAGTTAGAATAATTTTATTAAAAACATAATCAAGATTTAAATCCTTGTAACCTCTTCTCCACTTACTAAATATCTTACAAATTAATATATTTAGTCTCCAATTGCTTCATCTCTAGATTCGAGGCACCTTAAGTGCTATTAGAAAAAGATCTAAATTTATTCATAAGTTGTTTCAAAAATATATTATTAAAACAAAAACAATTTTCCAAAATAATATAGGTGGAGAATTTAGCTAAATATAAATAATACATTCCGATTAATGTCATTATACAATTTCAACATATCACAAACATACGAATTTATAATAATATTTTTAAATACATATTACAACTACTATTAATCTTATAGTTATTAGAAGTTGTGTTATGTAAATATTATGATAAAAACGAACTTTTAACTATATATAGTTACTGAAAAACAAACATTTATCACTGAAATGCCGTTCCAAATTTGAATGAAAAATTACTCATCAGTCCGATTCATAGATTACTCGGTATTCCAAACATAATCCAGTTGACTGCCAACAATTCACTATCAGACCCACCCCGTCACTAAATGAAGTCAATTGGCTTGTTCAACAGTGCAACCTTATATTCAAAGTTAATTTACTCTCAAAAATCTTTAATCAACAATTTTTATTTAAATAAACAACATCTGCACGGTTGAATAAATCTGAGCTTCACGGATCAAAAATTCTACTGAACAAAGTGAAACTGTTGAACTCCATCAACTGAAAAATTTTCTCAGTTATATGGTTTTTATTATGTTTGGCCACGCACAATCGAAATGAAAGATTCCAGCCCACTCGATTTATGGGAGGTATAAAATGATCACAAAATGATTACAGCATTCAATAACAAATATCAACCATGAAATTGCTGATCCTGGTCGGTCTCTTCGTGGCGTTGGCATTGGTTAATGTCGAATGCGTTAGCAAGTCAAAAAAAAGTAACCTATAAACTTGAAAAAAAATTTTCCTAAACTTGCTTTTTATTTATTCAGATGTTGATTGCTTGTCGATGTTGGATAAGATTGATAGGGAATGCGACAGGAAATATTTGGTGCTCGACAGCAATTGTGACAGTCGTTACGCTTACTTGCACAAGGTTTGTGATATTAAATACGAGAAACTAAAAGGCCGATGCAAATCGAGGATGTCAATGCGTTGCATTCAAAAATATGGGAAGCTGGACAGGAAATGTCTGCGAGAATATGACAGAGTTGATAGCTTTTGTGACCAAAGGTACAACGTATTGGATACTCATTGCGATGGCTTGTACAAGTTGCAAAAGAAATGTGAGGATAACAGTAAGGCGAAATTTTGAATTGGTATAATCTTATGATTTCAATTTCTAGGTAAATGAACTGTTGAATGTTTTTTATTCGTAATAGTTTTACCTTTCCTCTAGTTGAATAAATCCTTACTGTTATTTCTGTGTTTTATCATTTTTAATTACTCAATAATTAAAGAAAAAATTATTAAATTTTTATCTATTTGTGTGACCTTGACATTCATAAGTATTTTAATTTAATTGGATTATGTTAATTATATATTTTAACGAGCTTTTGTACCCGGCTTCGCCCAAGTTTACATTTATTATAATAATTCATTTAAAATTATTTTTTTATTTTAGATATTTTCACATAATCTCTGACACTTGAATTTATCTTCTAAATAAAAA